>JAJOOO010025538.1:0-11001 GCA_029582685.1 Solanum piurae | reverse complement strand
TACTATAAGTGTAGGTTCCGGCAAGTGATCCCTCCTAGCTAGTTTGAAGTATTGGATTGCTTTCCTCCAAGACTTGGTATGTCCTCATGGATTCGAGGCTAAGACTTTTAAGTTCTTTTGTTCATGTAATAGACACTTTTAGTTTTTGTTTTGGTTGTAAGGGGTTGTGTCCCTACTTATGTTTTGTATTTGTGTCTAAGATGGCCATGTGAGATTTAGACTTCCGCTGTGTGTTTTAAAGTTGTTTTAATGAAGTTTGAATGTGTGGATGTAAATAAGTTTTTTATTCCGCACTATTTTCATTATTGAATGCAATGAATGACTATGTGGCTTGTATAAGACCCCTTCGGGGTCGTATACGCCATGTTACGACTAGGGGGTACTCTCGGGTCGTGACACCTCTACTGACTAGAAATGCTGGGACATGCTCCAGCTAGATCAAGCAAAACTTAAACACAACTGAAAGCAAGAAGGATAATCATGTCACTAGTCCTCGAAGAATGAGGACTCACCACTGATGCTACAAAATTGAAGATCGGGAACCGATCTATGTGTGATTTCGAACCTAAGGACCTGAACCTACATCACGAGAAGATGTAGCACAGAGTATGCGTCATAACATAAATGGTACTGAGCATGCAAGATAGAGTAAAGTTGAACAATAATCATAACTGAACAAGCAAATAAGCAATGATATAATCTGAACATGATAATGATACTGGAAGTACTGAACCAAGATAAAATGAATGCAATGACAAAGTTTATAACATCCTGAGACTGAATACTAAATTGTACTCATAACATGGTCAATGCAATAGGCTCTGACTGAACTGTGAGAGAGCTACTAATAACTGATATAAAACCACATGAGCTAAATGTTGAGTCTGATGTATACACCCTATCGAGAGGACCCAATATACCCTGTCAAAGGTATAGAGGCATGTTGGCGTGATCACTAAAGTGATACCCACAGAAGGGACTTCCAACCTACGGGGCACGTAGTTCTGGGACTTACGGGTGACTAGCCCTAGTCCACTCGGTATTAAGCTTCCCATATGATTAAGTAATTAACACTTTATCACTGAAATGCTGTAATACTGGATAGCTGAAAATACTGACATGCAAAATGAGAATGCAACATTAATATGCTGATAATAATGCATTTGAAAACTGAAGCATGTTTATATATAAATGAATTAATTGGCCTAGCATGTGTAATTCTTGAACTAAAAGAACTACATAGCTAGGGTTCTGAGTTTATGCATGAACCTGGGCAATAACGATACTAAATTCATGATAATACGATTTGGATCATTGTAACAGCTAAAACCCAACAATTTTAACATTCAAGAAACCTTAAGCCTAGCTACTATTAAGGGAATCAAGATTCTGACTGAAATCTAGGGACCTAATGGGTGAAGGGAACCCACTAGTAAAATCCTACATACCTGGTGACGAATTCCACAAAGAAATCTTTCGATTTGGGGGCAGCAGCTGATGGAACCTTGTTGCGTTCTTGAACTAGGGTTCTTGACCTCTTTCTCCTCTGATGCTCTAATGTTTTCTAAGTTTTGAAGAAAGACCTGACTTAGGTAAGTTCTAGTTATGTTTCTAGGCTAAAACTGACAAAAACTACGTAGTTTAGGGTTTAAATGATGTATTTTAAGGGTCCAACGTATAAGGAAAAGACCAAAAGACCTCTGAATTAACTGATGTCGGGGTCACCGATGGACGGGACTGACGGACTGTGAATCGATTGATGGTCTGTGATGGTCAATCGTCAGTCGACGACTAGGAGCTGAAACTAGAGGTTTGACCTGTTGCGCTGGATCACGAACCGTGGTCTGACCTACGGTCCGTCGGTCCTAGAGTGGGTCCGAACTTAGATTATTTTTTCTGGGGGTTCTGGGATTGAAAGTTGGGGGTTTACCCACGACCCTGGACCCTGGACCACGAACCATGGCCTGACCTACGGTTCATAGGTCCTGGTGTGGGTGGACTCTTAGCTGGATTTCTGGATTGGTTCTGGGGAGGGCTTCAGGTGACCATCCACGGACCACCAGCATGAACCATGGGTCACCCTACGGTCCGTAGGTGGTGCCCGGCGGTGGCACCTGTAGCTTCTGAAATCTGTAATCTTGTATGTTTAGGATACGGGTTGTTACAAAGAAGACGAGTTGGTGTATTAGTTAATAAAGTATTGCAATATATAAACTTCAACATGTCCATCAGGGCGGCTTCTTCTGCTCAATAAAATTGACAAAGGAAAATTTTAATTTCATGTCAACTAACAACCTAATAAAATATGTATATAAACTTACTCAAATAGATAAATTAGATTCGTGAATGCAAACTTATACGCAAAAAAAATAGATTTGTGAATGCCCATATTATCCTACAGCCAGACACACGTCAAGATTTGGTTTTATTACTTGATTCAATCAAGAAAGAAATGTAGTGGATGAACTTTCTCACAAGAAAGTAAAAATTAATACTTACCCGACTCGTGAATTTGTACAATTACATATAGTTGCTCTTCCGTGCCATTCAAGAACAACTAATAAGAAAAGAAATAGTTGATTTTTAAAAAACAATTAAAGGGGATGCTAATTGAAAAAACAAATGTATTTTTTTAAGGAATACTCACCTTAAGAAAGAAACTACTTTTGGTAGCAAGAATAGGAGAACTGATATTTACCATTCTCACATTAAGAGGATGACTTTTAGTAATCATAATATCAGAAGACAATTCCTCAAGTATTCCTATAGCTGCTTCTTCTCGTTTGTCACAAATGAAAAAAATAATAAGCATAGAAAATGAATTCTATATTACCTTAAAAGCATGAACTCATAATTTGAATGTTAAATTACTATAATATCCCTAACTTAGGTTGTGACTTTTTCGATGAGTTGTGACTTTTTCGATAAGTTGTGACTTTTTTCGAAGGGTTTTGATTTTTCGATGAGTTGTGACTTTTTTGATAAGTTGTGACTTTTTTCAAAGGGTTGTGATTTTTCGATGATTTGTGACTTTTCCAAAGAGTTGTGACTTTTTCAATAAGTTGTGACTTTTTCAAAGAGTCGTGACTTTTCCAAAGGGTTGTGACTTCTCGAAAAAGCCATGACTTTTCAGATAAGACACAAAAAACATTTGTTCAAACTACCCTTTGTTGATTATAAATAGAGGGGCTTCCTCTCATTTTTTAACGACAAACTTTTTAATCTTCTACTCTTTTTCTTGCATTTTAAATTTTGTTTTGTGTGATTTATTGTTGTTGTGTGAGTTCGAAGTTTAGCGGAATATGAGGTACCACTATTCTAATGAAGTAAGTCGTTCTATCCTAAGAGGTTATATTTCATAACCTCGAGTACTTGAGGAAAATAATTTTGATGATATAATAATTTTTTTTTTTCTTAATATATACATTAGTATGTAGTGTTCCAATATATGAAGTTAACATGATGTAGTCTAAATTCATTTGTTTTTGCCAACAATTTCTCTTGAAATGTAGATATATGCTTCTGAATATCTTTTCCAAAATTTAGAGAATTGTCACCATTTATTTTTTTGATGCTCAAGACAAAATAATGACTTTATTTATCAATGCTACTTATGTGATTTAAACTCTCATGAAGTTTGCTTCAAAATAGTTATTACTATATAAACATTGCCCGTTTGTTTTACTGATTTACTATTTCTTAATATTTAAGTATTTTAGACGAAAAAAAGTTTATATGACTTGTAATAACGCCAATTGAAGTTTGTATTAATTTATTTTTTATTATTTATTTAATAGTTTATTTTATGAGATAAATATTTTCATTAATGCAAATATATATTTATATTTGGGTAGGTATTTTTATTTAAATTAAAGTATTATATATGTCACAAATGTATTATCAAGTTAACAAGATCTTCTAACTTTAAAATATATTATTTTAAAATGTTCCGAGTTTTATTTTTTAAAAACAACTCACAAAAAATATGAATATATAAAATGTAGTTGTTCTCTTCACATGTTCATATGACATCTCAAAAATTTAACATGGAATACACATGCAAAGCACATCTGGTTAGATGACAAGAAAAATACAAAGCGAATAATGTCTATAAGGTAATATTAGTGAGAGAAGACTAATTACATAATTGAACCTCATAAAATTGAGATAAAGATATACATTATCGCATTTAACTAATAATTTTTTATTGACCATCTTCATAGGTTTGCGTGAATAAGTGATATATATGACGATCCACTTTGAACATTCACAAAAGAATCTGCAATATTATTTTTTGCTAAACTTATTATTCAAATCTTCACTTAAATAAGCAATATTGTTTGCTATAACATATATTTGAATTCAAATGCTCATTCATTCTTACCTTTATTTCAACAAAAAAAAAATTCAAAATTGAAGATAAAAATTGAAACAGATGTATTTGTAAATAAAATGCAACCACATCCCACACAAGGAAGAAAAAACCCAAAAATCCATAAATTGTCTTTCAAATAACAACTACTTCTATAATTCAAGTCTAAGCTAGTTGAATTTAGCTTTTGAATCATCTACATTGCTTCCACTCGATTTGGATTGGTAAGCTTACTTTTTTCATCCATTAACCAAAAAGATATTTCCAAGTGAAAAAAATCGTCTTCAGATCTATGATTAGAAACCAAAAATCTATGGACTAAAAGATGTTATAAACCCTATCTATTGAAAAACAATCCATTTATTTCTTGGTTTCTTTTCCTCATACAACAAAAAAATAAGTGGTAAAATTAGTGTGTTCTTTTATTGAAAACAATCAAGACAAAAATATGTTAAACATTTTTGCAGAATCAAAGATCTAATCATTTTCTTTTGTTTAAAAGCAAAAATTTATGGACTAAAAGATGTTAAAACCCGATCTATTAAAAATGTAGGTGTTTAATTCTATCATGGAAGTTTGAAAAATATCCATTTCATTTCTTGGTTTCTTCTCCTCCTGTAACAAAAAAAATCTATGATAAAATTAGTGTTTTTTTATGCACGAAAATAATCCAATGAAAGATGTTAAATCCTTATGGAGAATCTAAAATCTAATCGATTCTTCTGTTTAAAAGAAAAAGCTATGGGGATTTATTTTTTATCTATAATGAAATGAAAATAGAAAATCAAATCATCAAGAATTCAAAAAAAAACAAAAAAATCATGATTTTTTTTCTTTTCTCTCCCCAAAAATGAAATTGTTTTTGCAACTAAAACCTAATTAAAAATTAAGAAAAGCAAACCATTTCTTCTTCTTCTTCTTCTTCTTCTGATTTCTTCTCTCTTACACTTGCCTTTCTAGGCTGAATTATCAACACTGCAACAACCTTCTGTTTTGAGCTCCACCGAATTTGGTATGATCTCTATCATCAACACTCGATCTGAGTAATTCGTATTATTAAACGCAAATCCATAGTCCGGTTGAGATTCCGATACATTTGAAGTAAGTAAAAAATTCATTCACACAATTGAATCGAAGAACAAAGTTTTTTTCACAGAGAAAATTAGGAGAAATGCAGGTGGGAACTGAAGAAAATCACTGATTGAAGCACTTTAAATAATTGTTTGCTTCTTTGTTTTTGTAATTATCTTAATCAGTTACAAAGTGTACTGATTTCCATGGCAGTTTATCTTGTAACGCAAATAAAACAAAATATGAAAGCCAAATTCAAAATTGGTTCTTTTAATTGATACCTTTTTTCTTGTTTTCTTCTTCTTTGAGTAGTTGGATGACATCGCTCTGAATTGCTCCAAATCTCTAATTTGTATTGAAAGTTTCAAAAGCATTAAATTTCTGACTCTGTTTTTTGTTATTCTGCTTTCTGCCATTGAAGAAGTTCTTCATAGCTCCATTGCATATCATTATTTCACAGTAATTCCTCTCATTAAAAGCAAATGAATAGTCCAGTTGTGTATCCAAAGCCATTAGAGTTTTTTCACAAATTGAATCAATGCAGAGAAATTTAAGAAAAACCCCAAATGTAAAAACAAGACCAGATTGTGATAACACTGTGTATTTCAAATCTGTTTTTTTTTTTGTATTTATGCCAAATCACAAAATCAGTTACAAAATGAACTTCAATGATTCTTTGTCTTTTAGACGTGAGAACTCAAAATTTATACAGAACCCATAAATATATACAGAACCCGTAAATATATAATATAAAATATATTACTATTGTTATATACATGCAAATATATAAAATATAATTAATAAGAAATTAATTGTTGGTTCAAATTTTGACTATCCTGTTTTGATTGATATTTTTTATGTGTGTAACTGATTAAGGAATGTTGAATGTTTGTACTTCTTTTTAATATTTTTATATATTACTTTTTAGAATACATGTGCAAATTTGGGCACATATTTCACATATTTGGGTACGATCTCTATCATCAACACTCGATCTGATTAATTTGTATCATTAAATGCAAATCCATAGTCTGGTTGATATTTCAATACATTCGAGGTAAGTAAAAAATTCATTTTCACAATTGAATCAAAGCACAAAGATTTTTCAAAAAATTCAGGAGAAATGTAGGTGAGAACTAAAGAAAACCATAGATTGAAGCACTTTAAATAATTGTATTTCTTCTTCTTTTGGTACTTAATCTGTTACAAATTTTACAGATTTCCATGGATGTTTGTCTTGTAACATAAATAAAACAAAATATGAAAGAAAAATTCAAAATTAGTTCTTCTAATTGATACCATTTTTCTTGGTTTTTTCCTCTTTGTGTAGTTGGATGATATCACTCTGAATTTCTCTAAATCTCTAATTTGTATCGAAATTATCAAAAGCATTAAATTCATAGCTCTGTTTTTCATTTTTTTGCCTTCTGCCATTGAAGAAGTTCTTCATAGTTTCGTTGCATATCATTATTTCACAGTGGTGATGACAAGTGTTTGGGTCGGGTCGGGTCGGGTTAATTTAGGCAAAATGCAGGTGTAGATAAATAATTAAAGTAAATCATATTAATGACTTAAAAGGAAGTTATGTTGTGATTTGGTAGAAATTTGGATAATCTAAACAAAAAATTATCGTTTTCATAAGATCTAATAGTCAAAGTTTATTAGATAATTAACAAAGAGGAAACAAAATATTTTTAAAATTACTCAAAAGAAATTTAAAAAATTATTCTGAATCTAACCTCGAACACATAAAATCATTTTGAATCTACCTCTCGAACATATATAATCATTTTATCAATAACAAACTAATTTTTTTTTATTAAAAAGACTTATTCAAATATACATAAATTAAAGTAAAA
The DNA here is from genome assembly GCA_029582685.1 of Solanum piurae. Classification (NCBI taxonomy): domain Eukaryota; kingdom Viridiplantae; phylum Streptophyta; class Magnoliopsida; order Solanales; family Solanaceae; genus Solanum; species Solanum piurae. The sequence continues at coordinate 3,699 of JAJOOO010025538.1, read as the reverse complement.
TAAAAATATGCATATCTTGTGTCCTTGAACATATCACGTGAAAAATAAAAATTATAAAAATATCAAAAATTTAAGAAAAATCTTTTTGAGACAAATTAAAGAAAAAAATAGGATAAATAAATTAAGTAACATCTTATCCATACTCATAAATTGAACTTTAAAATATCAAATCACATCGTATTAATTCATCAATGGATTTGAAAAATGGTACAGCCTTGTGGGCGATTTTACTTTGAATTTTTATTTTATATTATTACTTGTTCCAATTAACGGCTTAGCAAAACAATATTGGATCATTCTATTTTTTAATTCTAGTATATTTATGGTGCTATTTACAAAATTTACTTTCCATTTGAAAATATATATGTTAATGACTTTATCATATCAAACACGTTTAAGAGAATATAATATGGGATTGTCTCAAATGTATTCCAAATAAATATTACTTTATACTCTCGATCACCTGAAAATTAAACTCAAGAATCTAAACACAGAGTTGTATCAACCGATTAATAAAATGTGACGTTCCAGATAGAGACAGATCAAGCAGGATTTATATGCGTTTGGACAGGCAAATTTCTGAATATGAGGTGTAAGATGGATCATATGTGAGATTGATAGATAAAAATGAAGAGTTTTACAAGGAACAATTAAAATTCGTATGGTACACCCCCTTTTTGAGCTCAATGTTGCATAGCTCGGAAAAAAAAATTGTGCGCCTAAAATAGATAATACGTGCCATGAACTTAAATCGTGAGATAACAAGTTATAAGATTAGAAGCATCAACATTGTCTTTTTCATCAAAGATATATACTATTATTACTTAATTTCTAATATTTTATAAAATATCCTAAATGCAAGTACATCTGAAAAAAGGAAAAAATGTTGAAGATGGCCATGAATATTACCTGTGGAAATGCAACTATACAAGTAAAAAAATTACCTTTAAAATGACAAACCAGTTATAACAAAAATAAAGATGCATCAGTCTCAAATATGTGGAAGTGATATATGATCCCCACTTCTTCATTTAAGTTCACGTCATATAATCGTCATAATAAATAAAATAAAAGTAGAAATCTAGCAGAAATGGTATCCACAAGACAAAATAAAATTTGAAGCATAGATGGAACGTTGTAGAAACTACTTAAATACACACATCCCAAAGTCTCTGAAATCAACATGATCTCAAAGTCACTAAAACTACTCAACAAGTCTGATTTTACTAATTTACAACATTGCAAATATGGAAAATTTATTCCATGATCACACAAACTCAAAACGAATATGAAGAACTCCGTTGATGTAATACAAACTATCTTCATTTAGAAAAGGGGTCCAACCTATATCCAAAGGTTACGTCACCCCACAATGATGCCACTATTTAAGGTGTGGCTTCCCTTATACATTCTCACAAATTCGTTGTCTGGACTCATACGCACTGAAAAACCGTAATCAACTGCCAGTGGCTCAGACTCCTCCCCTTGCATACCCAGGAACAACCCCAAGCAATGGTGAACACCTTGATGGTATATGTTGCAATGTGCGGAAACGAAAAGCTCTTGTCCACCTAAATGGAAACCTTGTTAGTAAAGATTTCCTGTAGGAAAGAGGATAACACACTCATCTCTTTACAAATCCAGGTAAACAATAGACAGTTGATAAGGTGGTATACCCGCTCCACATAACGATGACCTAAATTATTCCCCAACTTGGCAGCAATTGCACGCTACTGATAAGGTTCTTTGGCCTTGTAAAAAAGAGTCTCCAAGAAAAACTTTGAAGCAAGCTCCCGACTAAAGTCATTGCACATCATGATTTTCTTCAGCTTCGTGCATCTCATTGCTGGAAATCAAATGAGGAAACAAAGATGTGATGTCCATACTTCTCGTTGATAAGTCCACGATTTGGGCTCATTTAGGGATTTATTTTGATAGATTTAGTGTCCTCAAATGCATCTTTTGTGCCAATGAATGATGTAAATCCTTGAATTTCATGTATTTGGATTTAAGAATGATCCATGAACACTATTGAGAAAAAAAGGAACAAAGCAAGCTAAAGGAATGAAGAAATGAAGACCTGATGATCGCTGATGTCATTCGGCGAATCGCCAAATTGCCAAGATACCACCTAAAGTTATAGAATGCTAGAGCTAAAATGGGGGTGAATTCTATGAGCAGCAATTCCATTCAGCGTGTCGCCGATCTATTCGGCGAAAGACAACCAGGTCGCCAAAAGTGCTTAAGAAGATTCAAGCAAGTGTTGATGGGCGAGATAGAAAGAAAAAGGGTGAATCGCGGATTTATTCGGTGATACCGACCTAGATCACCTAAAGTTACAGTAGCCAGACCAAGAAGAAGTGAAAAATAAAGGTGAGATGAAGCACAATCCACGAGCCGCCGATCTGTCGGTGACGCCCAACTTACTTGACCGAGTGGTCTTAAATAGTGACACATCAGACTTGTTTAAATTAGCTTTGGCCAGAGAGAGAGATTCATTAAACGTGAGGAAGAAATTACTTAGAGAGAAAACACTACCAAAGGCTTTTCCTGGTGATTTTAGCAAGATTTTATTAGAGATTTTATAATAGAGAAGATTTTTAGTTGATTTCCTCATATAATTCTTATTTTGTACTCAAGTATGGGAGGGAGGATGGATGTTGATTTTTCTATTTTCGATATGAGTGGCTAAACCCCTTCTCTTGGGGTTTTGACTATGAAGCAAATTGTTGAGTTTTGCTAAGTGGGTATTGTTGAACTGCAAATAATGAAGTTAATTTGAAGTGGGTCTAAGTTGCTGCTACATTTTGAAGTTGTTTTGCTTATTTAGTGTAACAAGTTTAGTGTTATGAGCTTGCTCGAGAGAGAGGCACAGAACCAAGGTAGCAAACTTAGCATCATTAGTAGTGGGTTACCTGGATTTCAGCTCGAGAAAGTGAAATACGGAACCTATCCTTTGTATCCAGCTCGAGAGAGTGGATTTGATGAGGACAAAAGGATGGGCATCTTCTGATTAGTGTTGAAGTTCGAGAAAATTCACAGAGAAAATGTAATTGTTCAAAAGAAAGTTATCTTATATATGGCCTGACCTACCCACAACAAATTACCCTATTGTGAGCATCAACATTTACCCGCTAAAGTAAAATTCAACAATTGGTTGGGCAATTCCCCAAGTTCTACTTTACTATTTGTTTATTTCATGTTGATTCGTGAAATTAGAGTGGAATTTGACATTTGAAACTCAAACCATAAAGGAGTAACAAGTGTTTCACTGAAGATATTGTTGTCACAACTTCATCTACGAATTTAAAGGAAAAACTACTCCCTTGGGACTCTACCTCAACTCACTTAGTTGGGTTATATTACTATTGAACGATCGCTGACACTTAGTATTGGATGAAGCGTCTTTGATAGCGTTTATCAAAATAGCGTCGTTGTCGGGTAGTAGTGTTACATATAATTCTTTGATTGAAGATTTCACACTCTTAAATTTGTTGGCCGTAGTTGAATTAGTTTTGGTTGCTTTGTGTAAGAGTTGGTTGGACTACGTAGAAGTGAACATGAGTGAAGAAGAGATGAATGATAGCCAAGCAGGGCATCATGATGGTATAGATGATCTCAATAGTGTCTACAACCTAGCTCAATCGGGTAGAATGGGTGCAATTTGCATCTTGCAAGATGATGAGAATGCGATGTTTG
>JAJOOO010025299.1:0-10208 GCA_029582685.1 Solanum piurae | reverse complement strand
GAGCTGTATGATCAGCCATATGATGAAATTAACTGGAAAAAAGTGCGCCATGTATGTGCTAAGGTATGACTCTCAAAGGTTGTTTGATTACCAAGATAAGAAAAACAATCCCGACATGAAGTTTGGTGTTATTTGTCCCTGTATAACCTTGTCTACGGACCAAACGAGTCCTCAGTGTTGAAGTTAGTGTCTACATCATACCATCTTCTACAAATGCTCAAACATGAACTTGTTGCTGCAGGAGGATCTTTATTACCCGCATCCGTTGGTTCAAGATTTGATGTGGGATAGTCTCTACATATGTACCGAGCCTCTATTGACTCGTTGGCCTTTCAACAAGCTGAGAAATAAAGCTCTTGAAGTTACCATGAAACACATACACTACGAAGACGAGAATAGTCGATACATCACCATGGGATGTGTGGAAAAAGTACTGAAACTAATTCATTTTTGACTGACTAATAAATTACCTGCATTCTCTTAATGATTACAATAGTTCAATTGTTAGAGAACACTGAATGTAACACTTTGATGGTGTAGGTATTGAGTATGCTTGCTTGTTGGGTTGAGGATCCCAATGGCGATTATTTCAAAAAACATCTCGCTAGGATCCCAGATTATTTATGGGTAGCTGAAGATGGAATGAAAATGCAGGTTGGTAGATCTGAATTGTGCTATTTCACAAACCACAATGAGACAAGAACAGGAGCTCATTTGCACTTGACGTGTGTTTGTAAAATAAAAAATCTAGCCCCCTTTTTCTAGTTTGAACTTTGAAGTGATGCAAACATTTGTTACTGAAATTGGCGAGTATTTGTTGTTGAATTGCAGGGTCTTGGTAGTCAATCATGGGATGCTAGTTTAACTATTCAATCACTATTGGCCGGTGAGATGAATGATGAGATATCAGATACTCTTAGAAAAGGACATGACTTTATAAAACAGTCTCAGGTTTGGATGTTTAGATCATGAGCATATCAGCTCTTTCAAATTGCGGACCTTATTAATGTAAGTGACTTCTAGCAGGTGAAGGACAATCCTTCTGGTGATTTTAAAGGTATGTATCGGCATATCTCAAAAGGATCATGGGCTTTTGCAGATCAAGATCATGGATGGCAAGTATCTGATTGCACTGCCGAAGCATTAACGGTACCTAACTTTTCAATGAAATGAGATTTCAACTTGTAATTGTTGAAAAATGGTATGATTATAAGTGCTAGTAAATTGACCTGATATCTTCTTATTTTTGTTTATCTAGTGCTGCCTTCTCTTCTCTACAATGCCTCCTGAATTAGTTGGTGAGGCAATGGATCCAGTGCGACTGTATGACTCGGTGAATGTTATTCTTTCATTACAGGTAGACACTGAAAAATGTGTCCTCAAATCATTAAGTCATTTAATCTGCAGTTGTATTCTGCTTGTACAATGATTCCAAGAGAAGCCTATCCAATACCTGGCTACCTGTGAATTGTGAAATGAATTCATTTTTTCTGAATTTAGTCACTCGTCATTTGGCTCATTTCTAGTAATGATGAGATCTATTTTAAATAAACTGCAGAGCAAGAATGGGGGTTTAGCAGGATGGGAACCTGCAGGGGCCGCAGAGTATTTGGAGGTAACTTCTCTGCCAAGTAAAATAATTGTTTGAGTTTTGAGATTCATAATATAGTAAGTTTATATATCTGCTTCATTTCAAGGTTGTTGAAAACCTTCGACCTCTTCTATAATCTTCCCTGAACCTGAATAAGTAATTTTCTTGGTTGTTGTATTTCTCAGTTGCTCAATCCTACTGAATTTTTCGAGGATATTGTTATTGAGCATGAGTAAGATTTGTTTCTCTCTCCCTTTAGTTTTTTTTTTCCCATTCCTAGTCTCCGTTTTACTGCTTCACACTGATTCAATGTCATTCAGGCATGTTGAGTGCACTAGCTCGGCAATCCAAGTACTTGTTCGTTTTAAGAAGCTATACCCTGGACACCGAACCAAGGAGATTGACAATTTTATTAATAATGGTGTTAAATATATTGAAGATGTACAGAAGCCTGACGGTTCATGGTATATGATATTTCTCTTGTGAGCCCTTGAACTTGCAAGTTCCTTTCTGCTCTATCGATTATGACATGATTAATCGTGTCAACAGGTATGGTAACTGGGGTGTGTGCTTCATATATGCTTCCTGGTTTGCTCTTGGAGGGCTTGCTGCTGTAGCCTTGTCGTACAGCAACTGTGCAGCTGTTCGTAAAGGCGTAGAATTTCTTCTAAGAACACAAAGGTCTGATGGTGGTTGGGGAGAAAGCTACCGTTCTTGTCCTGACAAGGTAATGTAAAAGCATAAAAAGGCCATGTCAAGGTCGGTACATGAACTCTAGACATGAATCTTGCTCCATTCGAGGAGGAAATATAAAGATGACTGTTCATAAGACAACTACGATCAACTTTGTATTTGATCAAACAGGTATATAGAGAGCTTGAAACAGAACACTCGAATCTTGTACAAACTGCATGGGCATTGATGGGATTGATTCACTCTGGCCAGGTGAATTCCTTGTTACTATTAGTAAAATGCTAAATTTATTCACCATCATAGTAAAAAGTTTCTTGTTCAAGATTTATTTACCAACTTCCTCATTTGGACAGGTTGATAGAGATCCGAGGCCCCTCCACCGCGCAGCAAAGCTGTTGATTAATTCTCAGATGGAAGATGGTGACTTCCCACAGCAGGTAATTACTCCGCAAATTAATTTGTATTAAGTATTAGAATGAAATAGACTGGATTTAAGCGAAACAGACATAGATGATTCATATAGTCTTGACTTGAACTAGTTTAGAATCTAGTCGTGTTTGATTGACGTTGATTAATTAATATAAAGAAACAAGCTCTTTCAAACTGGCAAAACAATATTTATAAGAACATAGATTTGCTAAAACGAGTTTTATCAAAATATTGCTTTTATCTAACTTTATAAATATGTGCAGGAAATAATTGGTGTTTTCTCGAGGAATTGTATGATACACTATGCAGCATATAGAAATACATTTCCATTGTGGGGTTTGGCTGAATACCGCAGAAATGTCTTAGTACCATTAAAACACAACTAAATATAGAGAATGCAATTTTTCGTTCCGCGGATTCCACACATAGCAGGAGCTTAGTGAATCGAGTTGTTTGTTGTTGTTTGTTTGTTGTGCTAATGTAAGTGATGTAACAATGTCTAATATCATTATAATTCTATCCAGAAAGTGATTTGTACTTCTATTATTCTATATATATATCCACCTTTAATGATTATACTCTAGCAAATGATCACCCAGAGAGTGGTGAGATAGGACTATGATCAATCCTTAATCAAATGTTTCGGGTTCGAGCCTCCAGAATGGAAAAAATCTTGATATTTGTTTGTAAACTCAATTATTATTTTCATTTTAGTATTATTTAGTTATATCGTAGTTTCTTATTCTTCCCAGTGTATTACTATTTGTTATTGCATTTATTTTGTTGTCTTATTTTTCTTATAATCTTGTGTCGGATACATTTCTTTTGAATTAGGGGTCTACTGGAAATAACCTTCCTACCCCACAAAGACAGCGTAAAGTTTGTGTATATCCTACCCCTTTCAGGCCCAATTTGTAAGATTACATTGGATTTGTTATGGTCGTCGAACTCAACTATTATTATAGTATTAAGTATTAACTTGAGGTTGTTAAATTCATAAAATTTAAATTCTAAATTTGCCTTTAGTTCAACAAAGTACAAATCATTAGTTTGATTAATCCAGATTAGTCGAAACAATGAGTACTAAATATCAAATAGTTAAATGTATAAGGTTCAACTCCCCCCCCCCCTCCCCCCTTTAAAGTTGAGACATTTTTTAGACCAATTATTATTCTTCTAATTGTTGCAAGTCTTTTTCATTCCGACACAACATGGTATTTGCTCTTTAAAAATTGCAACGTCTAACCTGTAGTCAATATATTTGTGTGGTTTCAAGCAAAGGACATATGGTGGAAGCATCTCAAAATATGGGGCAAATAATTAAATACTTTGACTTTGTTTCTCGAAATTTATTACATGTTGAATTTGAGAGTTGTGTGATGAAGGACTAATTATTAAGTCCTCACATTAGATTTATTTTTTTATATTTGTGTCTGCCAACAAATTTCTATTATTGATCCATTTTAAATTTTATTTTAACTAAACAAATTTTGTTCGAAAGAAGTATCGCTTCAGTAGTTTCCCCAAATCTATAATTGCTCTAATAAATAATTTATACAATTTTTGAAAAACTTTCTTAATAGTTATTACTCATCTTGAGGATATAGGCATAAGAAAACCAAAATTAAACTAAAGAGAACTAATACAAGTTCCTCAAGTTACAATTAAAATTGAATTTTTCTTCTTTATCTTTTGTTTTAATAGAAATCAATATGGGTGTTACATTTAAAGTTAAATATTATTTAAGTAATAAGTATTTTGAGGTTAATGACTTATAACTAATTTTTTCCCAAAAAATCGAGCAAATTATATATTAAAAAGTTTGAAATATCAAGAGAATTTCATATCTAAATTTGAGACTGTTTAGAAGAGATTTTGAGTCGGTCACAGTTGAATAGTCAGTGCATACTTTATGCATAGTCAAACTATCTACTTCAGTTTTCATTTATAATTAAATTATATTCAGCTTTTTAAAGTATATCATAATATTTGATTATGTTTTATATATGAATAAAAATATAACTATTTATATTATAAACTAATTACTTTATTATATATTTAGTGAGGATAATACCTATGCTGAGCACGGACCCAAAATATTAATAAAAAAATTAACTTCGCCATTAATAATACAGTTGAAGCTCCTAACTGTGGGCTTTTTTTGTTTTTTGTTTCTGTATAAGAGAGAGTATTAATAGTTGAGTATATAACTCTTTTTTTTCCAATTCCATTATAATTTCTTCTCTTTCAGTCTACCAAACTTGGTGAGTTTTCTCTCTCTCTATGTATTATTTTTTTTAATTAAAAAATAATTAATGTTTTTGTGATCACTTTATCTTTACTTTGCATGAAACTTTATTGAAACCTTTTGATGATTTGATGAAAAAGTGAGAAATGTGAAAAATAATTTTAATCTACATGCAGGATTTAATTTAATAATTTTGACTCAGTATTTGTATTTGTATTAAAAAGAATCTGTTACTTTTTCTATTTTAATTTATGTGGTATTTTTAAATTTTTAAAATTTAAATTAAAAAATTTAATCATAATTTTTTTTTACATATATCTTAAATATTCAATTATTGTGATTTATAGTACTTTTTACGTAATTTCCAAATATGTAAATTTTATTTCAGAAAACTTAAAGATTTTATGTTTGAAATTTTGGCTAAATTTTATTCTGTTTGACTCTCAAAATTTAAAATATATATTGAGATAGAAGAGTAATTTTATGAATAATTTATCAAGAACACAGTAAGTAGAAGAAAGAAAGTGATACGAAATTCATAAACTAAAATTTATGACTTTTCTCTACATATATTATATAATCTTGGACGAAGAATGTTCAACTGATCATCAATCGTAACTTTGTAGGATAGTTTGAACTCACACCTATATTATACAATATATTTTATGAGATCCTAATTAATATCATTAAATTGTAAGCTTCGTAAATAAAGAAGAATTTAAGGATGTGGAAGTTGAAGATTGCAAAAGGACAAGATGATTCATACTTGTACAGTACAAATAACTATGTTGGACGTCAAACATGGGAGTTCGACCCAAATGTTGGAACGATAGAAGAACAGGCCGAGATCGAAGAGGCCCGCCAACATTTTTGGAACGATCGTTACAAAGTTAAGCCCAATAGTGATCTTCTCTGGAGAATGCAGGTCAATAGTTATCTTTATTTTTTTCTCTCTCTTTTTCTTTATTGCAAGATAGATTTTTGAGTCTTGTGATACAAGCTAGCGTTTGACCACAAAATTTCAAATATTTTTGGCAAGTCATTTTTGGTTGAAGTTTTACCATGTGTTATGCCATAGGTTTTGAGAGAAATATTTGATTTTAAACAAATGATATATATCCATAAGTTATAAAAATTATTAAAAACACCCATAAGTTTGTATTATCACATGTTCTGTGAAAAGTCATTACAACGAACACAATTCATATGAATCTGAAAATAGAGAAAGAAAACAAAAGGAAAATAAATTGATTTAGATGTAGTCGAGACCTAGATTGAGTGTCTTATATATGTTATAGCTTTAACTGAGTGGAAAGTTAAAATTACGCTTAAAGTATTTCAAAGTCTAATTTTTCAATTTCATATCTCACTTATATATGTTTATATTAGAAAAAGGAATGTATAACTTTTCTTACAAAAATATTGCCCGTATACCTATTAAGAAAAATATAAGTAATTTTTTTCCTAATACAACAAAGCCCTTGTATAAACTTACCGATTTTTCTTTAACTACTTCTAGAGGATATTTATTATAGAACTATTCATAATAGTTATATTTTTTCATAAACTGATGTATATTTTCAATTTATTACAAAATATCCAATAGTTTAAGTATCATACCTCAATTATGGATTTCAGTTGTTCCCATTTCTTATGTGATGATTCAGCTAGGAAATGACATTAATATAAATCTTTTTATTAAAACAAATTTAATTTAACTTGTTTCGAAATTTAAGAAAATAAATAAAAAATTAATTATTTCCATTTTTTTATGTCATTCTTTTTTAAACAAGTAATATTTGTGCAGTTTCTAAGAGAGAAGAATTTCAAACAGAGAATTGGAGCAGTAAAAATAGAAGAAGGAGAAGAAATCAGCCATGAAATTGCTACAATTGCATTACGTAGAGCTGTCCATTTCTTCTCAGCTTTACAGGCTACTGATGGACATTGGCCTGCTGAAAATGCCGGACCTCTCTTCTTTCTTCCACCTCTCGTAAGTTATTTTCATTTGGATTTGTAAAATTCCTTTTGACAAAATGGATGGACTAAAGCCAAAATTGTTTCAGGTTATGTGTATGTATATCACTGGGCATCTTAATACTGTATTCTCAGCTGAACATCGAAAGGAAATTCTTCGGTATATATACTGTCACCAGGTATATGATTTAATGCCACAATGACTTTTTTTTTCTTCTCAAATTCTTAGTATTTATGTTTAACTTACTTGCATAATACATAAACGTGCTCATTTAGCTTGGTTTTAGCTGACCTTAGTTCCCTCCAACTTTAGGTGTGTGCGAGTATGTAAAATGCATAGTTATTATTATGCCTTAAAAAAAATATAAACATAGTTCTATTTTGCTTTCACTGGTTAATAATCTCTAAAGTTCAAGAGTCAAATTCAACTACAAATTACCGGTCGTAAATCTCATTCATCAACTAAAATATCAACCAAAGAAAACACTATGAAATTCACAATGATTACAAAAAAATTTTATGAAAGTTTTAAATAGATAGCTGCAACTAAACGTGCTAAGTTTGAGGGGCTATGTAGGTATTTATCCATTTTTGTTATACTTTAGACAATAGACTCTATTAGTGCAAATAAAAGCTCTGAATTACTGATGGTATTCTGTATTATTCAGAATGAAGATGGTGGATGGGGGTTGCATATAGAAGGTCACAGTACAATGTTTTGTACAGCTCTGAGTTACATTTACATGAGGATCCTTGGAGAAGGACCAGATGGTGGCGAAAGCAACGCGTGTGCTAGAGCAAGGAAATGGATTCTTGATCATGGTAGCGTTACTGCAATTCCTTCTTGGGGGAAAATATGGCTCTCGGTATGATTAGTTACCCTAATAATTTTGTAGAAGAATATATACTATAGTAGGATTTAAGTTATATACATTGGTAGTGTACAAAACTTTTACGCTATCAATGTGTAATGTTTATTAATCTGTTTGAGTTTGATGGATTAAACGTTTAGGTTCTTATCATTGAACACATTATATTTTTTGAATTTATAGGTTCAAAATTTAGTAGTTTGCTTAAATTCTAGTGTCGAAAACATTAGGCTTGTTGAACTTATTGGTTATTTACTACATACATTCCTCTGCACTTATTGTGGATGGTGGGTTAATTGACATTATCATTTTTTTGATAAACGAGAAATCCGTCTGTGACCCGCCCTTTGGACCAATCACAGCCTTCTAATGCAGATAAAAAGTGTAAATACAACATGATAACTGCAATTACTGCTATGGGGGCAAGTGTTACACTCGTTAAATTATATCACTCCTTTGTCAAGTACTAAACCTTGTAGTGTCATGTTAATGTCTTCTTGTTCTGACAAATATTCCTTCTTTTCATTCAGATTCTTGGAGTTTTTGAGTGGTTAGGAACCAATCCAATGCCTCCTGAGTGTTGGATTCTTCCTTCTTTTCTTCCCATGCATCCAGGTAGGCAATTTTTTTTTATTGCTTATGCATACACATCCTAAAATTGTCAGTTCATTTTGTTATAAGGATTTGCTATGCAATGTTTTCTGGTTGTTTCCATTCTCTATTAGTGTTGATATAAGGATCTTCCAAGTATTTTGACTCTTAATTTTAATGCAGCAAAAACATGGTGTTACAGTCGAATGGTCTACATGCCAATGTCTTATCTCTATGGTAAGAGATTTGTTGGTCCAATCACACCTCTCATTTTGCAATTGAGGGAAGAGTTATATGATCAACCATACAACGAAATTAACTGGAAAAGAGTACGCCATTTATGTGCAAAGGTATGACTATCAAGGGTCGTTTGATTACCTATATTAGAAAAATAATCTCGACATAATATTCGATATTACTTATCCCTCTAAAACTTTGTCTACGGATCAAATGAGTCCCCAGTGTTGAAGTTAGTATAATTATCATAGTATTTTCTACAAATGATCAAACACAAACTTGTTGCTACAGGAGGATCTCTATTACCCTCATCCCCTGGTTCAGGATTTGATGTGGGACAGTCTCTACTTATGTACCGAGCCTCTATTGACTCGTTGGCCTTTCAACAAGCTGAGAAATAAAGCTCTTGAAGTTACCATGAAACATATACATTATGAAGATGAGAATAGCCGATACATCACCATTCAATGTGTTAATAAAGTATGACAACTTTTTCATTTTTGATAGATTACAAAACACCTGCATTTTCTTAACAACTTCAATCGTTTGACACTTATGTTACACATGGATGGTGTAGGTATTGTGTATGCTTGCTTGTTGGGTTGAGGATCCAAATGGCAGTTATTTCAAAAAACATCTTGCTCGGGTTCCAGATTATTTATGGGTAGCTGAAGATGGAATGAAAATGCAGGTTGGTAGATATAAATTATTTTCTGTAAGCAAGGACATTATACTATTCCACAAGCCGCAGTGATTTAAGAAATAGGATCTCTTTTACACTTAATACATGTTTGTAAAATAAAAAGCTAGCTCCTTTTCCTATTGTGAAGTGATGCAAACAATAGTTACTGAAATTGGGGAGTTTTGTTGTTGAATTGCAGAATATCGGTAGCCAAGCATGGGATACTAGTTTTGCTATTCAAGCACTATTGGCCAGTGAGATGAATGACGAGATATCAGATACTCTTAGAAAAGGACATGACTTCATAAAAAAATCTCAGGTTGGATGTTAAATCATGAGCATAACTGCTCTTTCAAAATATGGACCTTATTAACATAAGTGACTTGTTGCTAGGTGAAGGACAATCCTTCTGGTGATTTTAGAGGGATGTATCGGCATATCTCAAAAGGATCGTGGACTTTTTCAGACCAAGATTATGGATGGCAAGCATCTGATACCACTGCCGAAGCATTAAGGGTATCTAACTATTCTATGAAATAAGATTCAAACTTCTTGTGATTACTGAAAAGTAGTAAGATGATAATGCTAGTAGATTTGCCTGATAACTTGTTAATTCTGTTTCTCTAGTGCTGCCTTCTCTTCTCTACAATGCCTTCTGAATTAGTTGGTGAGGCAATCGAACCTGCACGACTGTATGACTCGGTGAACGTTATTCTTTCCTTACAGGTAAAAAAATGAGAAATGTACATGTCTTGAAATCATTGGTCATTGAATGTGAAGTTGTCTGCTGCTTGTACAAAATTTCCAAGATAAACTTATATCTTACACCGAATAGAGAATCCAATACATGACTACCTGTGTTATAAATTCATCTTTTCTAAATTTAGTCAC
>JAJOOO010025288.1:0-10134 GCA_029582685.1 Solanum piurae | reverse complement strand
GGTTTACGTCTCTTTTGGCTTGGCTTAGTCTTTATATTGTATTTAGAGACAACCAGTACCTAATTGTGAAACCTTATACTCGTATTTCAGATTAGATGCTCAACTACTAACTGATATCGGGTCTTGGGATGGTTTTGTTAATTACATTTCTCTGCGTTGTTTTATGCTCCTACTTCTTCTTATTGTCTTTCGCTTGGTAGTCCGTTGCTTATGTGCAACATCTCCCAATTTGGAATAACTAGGAAAGATTTAAAATTTGGGGAAAGAATCATTTTTGGAAAGTATATGAAAACTTGGAGTGAAGTATGTTAATTGAGTTTTTGGTCAACTTCAAATGGCCATAACTACTATCTCAGAATGCGTTAACTGTATTTCCAGATATAGTTGGAAAGATCTTGGAATTACCTTTCCAACGCTGCTGAATTTGCACGATTCCAAGTTCGTATGAGTTAGTTATGCCCTTCGGAAGTTGGGTTGTTTGGATAAGAAAAGTCTAATCCGGATTTTTGAAGGGTATTTTAGTCCTTTCCTTACCTAATTATTCTTATTTGTTTTTAGGAGTAAATTGGGGTAAAATCATATGTTAGTCAGTTTAGAAAAGTTGAAGTTTCACTGTAGGGTTTGGAAAAAAAGAAAAAAGAGGAGAAGGAAGAAGAGAAATCAAGATTCGTCAAGATCGTCGAGTTTAACTTGTCGATTTCATCAAGGGGTAATCCCTACGAGGTATGTGAGATCACATAGCATTAGGTTAGTTAAACCACGCACCAACGATGATTCAATTCAGCGTAATTAAGTCTTTGAAAGTTTAGAAATTGGGTTCTTGATGAACTTTGTCGAAAGTTTCGTTTGAATTTCTTGTGGGTTGTGTTGTTGGAGTTTCTTGAGATTTGATTCATGTTTCCGGGTGTAATTTTGGTTTGAATCTATAATATATTGAGGTTATAAATGAGTTTAAGCTTATGGGGAAGGAACCATTGAAGTTAAGAGGGTTTAGAGATTGAAAATGGAGAAGAAAAATCATCAAATACCTGAGGATAGGGGTGGGGCTTCGCGCCAGCTAGCGTGCCCCAAAAGGGTCTCTGAATCTTCACCCTTGGGGAGCCACGCCAGCCAGCACTCCCCATACCAGCCCCTGAATGTTACAGGCTGGCGCCCCGTGCCTCTCAAAGCGCCAGGGACGCCAGTTCTCCCCATTTGTTCCCCATCTTTTCGTACTTGTTCCTTAGCAATGTACCTATGTTTCTTAGTTGATTCCAACACTCTTAGCTACATCTAAACATCATGAAATTATCCATAAACATGAGATCATGAACCTTGAATCCATAATCCAATTCAAGGAAAGTTAGGATCAAAGTCCAGACAAGTTAAGAGTCAAGTCTAGAAGTTAAGAAGCAAGTCAAGAGAAGTTTATAAAGTTTTTCTGAAGTCTTTCACAAACATTTTAACTTTGTTTTAAGACTAAAGTTTCAAGTTAAGCAAGAGTAAAGAGTTGAGTTCATTTCTCAAAAAGCTATAAGGGAACTAAGTATTCCCAAGAGTTTTAAATGTTTTCACATTTGAATAAGAAAGGGAAACATCGATTTCTAAGAGAGATTTTAAGCTAAAGTTTTGAGTAATTATCTTAAACAAAAGAAAGAAGTTTTGATTTTAAATCATATGAGCTAAGTATATTTTGGGAGTAGTATTCAGCACCGATATAGGGATGCAAGTTCATATTAACTCAAGTCTCCATAAATCATGTAGTCATCATGGGTAAATGATCATACTTCTTATATGACTCATTAAGATGCTTTTAGCATAGACTCGTGGATCCACTTAGTTAAGCATTCTATATGACGGTAAAGTATAGGACAGTTCTAGCAGCGTGGGCAAAATGTTGTATCACCACTTAGGCTCATAGTGGTGGTTGTCTGTTAGAGAATCTCCTGCAGAAACTATATTACTTTATTATATAAGTAAAGTAAAATTTGTTATTGCATTTTCTTTGACGAAATAAGTTGTTTTATTCTGTTTTAAAGGCTTTATATATATAATGCATGTGTTTTATTGCTTATATTGAGTTTAGTTATCCAAGAGTTGAGTAAAGTTAAGGTAAGTGATTCTTTCAGATTCTTTTCAAGCTGAAGTTATGTAGCATTCCAACTCGCATACTCGTGCATTTAATGTACTAATTCCAGTTGTCCTGCATGTTATTATGATGCAGATGCAGGTAATCAGGATCAGCATCCTGCGCCTTGTTGATCCAGTTGGTGAACCTCCTAGCTTTACGGAGGACCTTTTTTATTGCTTTACAGTATTTAGTTCATTAGGATGTCGTGGGTCTTGTCCCGACATCCATCTTAGTTATAAGAGGCTTCATAGATATACAGTTAGTTAGTTCATTTGATTTTATCTTGTTCTTGACTTATGTTCAGTTTTGAGTTGCCACTTTGGCTAAGTTAAATGTTTATTTCTCAAACATTTTGAGTTTACTTTGAGACTGTTGAGTTATCTTACATTTGAGTTCTTTTCTTAATGCTTAAACTCTTCCGCTCAGTAAGTAAGCCAGGCCAAGGGTTCACTTAGGGCCAGCAATGGTTCTCGAGTGCCGGCCCGCCCAGGGGATAGGCTTAGATCGTGACAAATTTAGTATCAGAGCATAGAGTTCAAGAGTCATAGGGAGGCTATGAAGTCGTGTCTGTAGGGTCCTAGTTATTGGTGTGAAGCGCACCACATCTATAATTAGGAGGCTGCAACATTTAGGAAATTCCTTCACTTCTTTCACACTCAATTCGTGCATTAGAGTTTGATCTCTAAAAAGTTTCTTTCTAACTCGTGCTTGCGCGTAACCGATTGTGAGTTGGACTGTTTTGAGAGGGCTTTCATGGGGCATTTCTTTCCTTTGTGAGCTGAGAGAAGCAAAGAGATGGCTACCGACATGAAATGCAGGATAGTTTATTCGTTGTTGGGTTGCCTGGTCTGTCAAATAAGGAAAGTAAGGTAGCCATGCTAATAGGTGACATGGGCATAGCAAGGCTGATGATCCATGTGCAACAAGTTGAGGAGGAGAAGCTAAAGGATAGAGACGAGTTTGAGACTAAGAGGGCTAAGACATCAGCGAACGAATCCGAGAAGCAAAAGAGTAATGCGAAAGTCTTCTTTCCAATATAAGCATAAAGGACCTGCTCCATCATCTTCTAGTGCACCTTCACCAAGGAGCAAATGTGAGTACAATAGTCAGAATTCTCAGAACTTTAGAGCTAGAACTGTGCATTCGCAAGATAGTAAGGTATAAGGGGGCACTAAGAATCCTGCATGTGCTAAGTGTGGTAGGAGCCACTGGTGTGTGGTGATGGCTCCACTACTTCCTTTAAGTGTGGCCAGAATGGTCATTTTATGAGAGAGTGTCCTACGAGCAGGCAGAGTAATGGTAATCGGGGCAATAGATCCCAATCTTCATCAGTTGCTCCACCAGATAGAGCTGCATCTAGATCAGTTACTTCAAGGTAGGCGAAGAAGGAAACCGTCTTTATGATGTCGCTAGTTGCCGAGAGCAAGATGATTCACCAGATATTGTCACCAGATATTGTCACTGGTATGATCGAAGTCTTCATTTTGATGTTTTTTCTAAGTAATTTCTTGAGCCTTCAGTGTTTCTACACCTGCTGGTGAGTCTATTCTAGCAGAAAAAGTCTATCGTGATTGTTCCATTTTCGTCAATCAGTACCATGGATGATTTAGTTGAGTTAGACATGGTATATTTTGATGTCCTAGGTATGGACTGGCTTCATGCCTGTGATACATCAATAGATTGTAGAACTCGAGTAGTCAAGTTCCAGTTTCCAGTGAACCAGTTATAGAGTTGAAGAGTAGTTCAGCAGTGCCTAAGGGTCATTTTATTTCATACCTTAAGGCGAGAAAGTTAGTTTCCAAGGGCTGTGTCTATCACTTAGTCTGAGTTAATGACTCTTGTGTTGAGTTACCTTCTATTCAGTCAGTTTTAGTAGTAAGAGAGTTTTTAGAAGTGTTTCCTGATGATCTTCCCAGAGTCCCTCCTGGGAGAGAAATAGACTTCGATGTAGACATTCTTCCAAATACTCGTCCTATCTCTATTCTGTCATATAGAATGGCACCATAATAGTTGAAAGAGTTAAAAGAGCAGTTGAAAAATATTTTAGAGAAAGGTTTTATTCGACCAAGTGTCTCACCTTGGAGTGCTCCGGTCTTATTTATGAGGAAGAAAGATGGCTCCCTTAGGATGTGTATAGATTACCATCAGTTGAACAAGGTTACCATCAAGAACAAGTATCCTCTTTCGAGAATTGATGATATTTTCGATCAACTTCATGGTGCTTCTTGTTTTTCTAAGATAGACCTCAGATCTGGCTACCATCAGTTGAAAGTAAGGGAATGTGATAGTCCCAAGACAGCATTCAAGACCCGTTATGGTCACTATGAGTTTCTAGTCATGTCGTTGGTTTGACTAATACACCTGCAGCGTTCACGGACCTTATGAATAGAGTTTTCAAACCTTATTTAGATATGTTTTTTATCGTCTTCATTGATGACATACTAATCTATTCAAGGAATGAAGAAGATCATACTAGCCATCTTAGAATGGTTCTTCAAACTTTGAAAGATAAGGAGTTATATACTAAGTTCTCTAAATGTGAGTTTTGGCTTAAGTGTGTGGCGTTCTTAGGCCACATAGTTTCCGGTGATGGAATTAGAGTTGATACCCAAAAGATAGAGGCAGTGCAGAATTGGCCTAGACCCATATCTCCAACTGATATTAGGAGTTTGTTGTGTTTGGTGGGATATTATAGAAGGTTCATAGAGGGGTTCTCATCTATTTCGTCCCCTTTTACCAAGTTGACTTAGAAAATAGTGAAGTTTCAATGGTCTAAATCTTGTGAGAAAAGCTTTCAGGAATCGAAAAAGAGGTTGACTACTGCTACAATATTGACCTTACCAGAAGGTACTCAAGGCTTTGTTGTGTATTGTGATGCATCTAGAGTTGGTTTGGGTTGTGTGTTAATGCAGAATGACAAAGTTTTTGCTTATGCCTCCAGACAGTTGAAGGTTCATGAGAAGAATTACCCAACCCATGACTTAGAGTTGGTTGCTCTAGTTTTTGCTTTAAAAATATGATGCCATTATCTATACGGTGTTCATGTGGATGTATTCACCGATCACAAGAGTCTTCAGTATGTGTTTAGCCAGAAAGAGCTTAATCTCAGACAGAGAAGATGGTTAGAGTTACTCAAAGATTATGACATGAGTACTCTTTATCACCCAAGTATGGCTAATGTTGTTGTTGATGCCTTGCGTAGATTATCTATGGGTAGTACCGCCCATTTTGAGGAAGATAAGAAAGAGTTAGAAAAAGAGGTGCATACTTGCACACTTAGGAGTTCGACTGATGGATTCCACAGAAGGAGGGGTAGTGGTGATGAATAAGGCTGAATCTTCGTTAGTGTCAGAAGTGAAAGAAAAGCAAGACCAAGATCCTATTTTTCTTGAATTGAAGTCAAATGTTCATATGCAAAAAGTATTAGCTTTTGAACAATGGGGGATGGTGTATTGAGATATCAAGGTAGATTGTGTGTACCAATGGTGGATGTACTCCAACAGAGGATCATGGAGGAAGCTCATAGCTCCAGATATTCCATTCATCCGGGTTCCACAAAGATGTATGGCGATTTGAGAGAAGTCTATTTGTGGAGCAACATAAAAAAGGGCATTGAAAAATTTGTTGCTAAGTGTCCGAATTGCCAACAAGTTAAGGTAGAGCACCAAAGGCCCGGTGGTTTGGCTCAGAATATAGAACTTCCAGAATGGAAGTGGGAGATGATTAATATGGATTTCATCACAGTTTTACGAAGGTCTCGCAGGCAACATGATTCCATTTGGGTGATTGTCGATAGAATGACAAAATCAGCCCACTTTTTGTCGGTGAAGACAACCCATTCAGCAGAAGATTATGCTAAGTTATATATTCAAGAAGTGGTAAGACTTCATGGGGTTCCGGTCTCCATTATTTCAGAAAGAGGTGCGCAATTTACTGTACAGTTTTGGAAGTCATTCCAGAAAGGCATGGATTCAAAGGTGAAGTTGAGTACTGCTTTTCATCCTCAGATAGATGTTCAAGCAGAGCGCACTGTTTAGACATTAGAGGATATGTTGAGGGCTTGTGTGATTGATTTCAAATTTAATTGGGATGATCACCTACCTCTTATCGAGTTCGCTTACAATAATAGTTACCACTCCAGCATCCAGATGGCTCCTTATGAGGCTCTTTATGGGAGAATATGAAGATCTCCTATTGGATGGTTTGAAGTTGGTGAAGCTGGGTTGATAGGAACAGATCTAGTTCATCAAGCCATGGAGAAGGTCAAAGTGATTCAAGAGAGGTTGAAGACGGTGCAGAGTCATTAGATATCCTACACTGATGTTAGGAGAAGAGAGTTAGAGTTTGAAGTTGATGATTGGATGTATTTAAAGTTTTAACCCATGAAGGGCGATATGAGATTTGGTAAGAAGGGGAAGCTTAGTCCCAGCATATTGAACCTTATCTAATATCCAAGAGGATTGGCAAAGTAGCTTATGAGTTGGAGCTACCACAAGAGTTAGCAGCGGTTCATTCGGTATTTCACGTCTCCATGTTGAAGAAGTGCATGGGCGATCCTTCATTTATCATACCAACTAAAGATATTGGGATCAAGGATAGCTTATCTTATGAGGAGATTCCTGTTCAGATTCTAGATCGCCAAGTTCGCAAGTTGAGGACTAAGGAAGTAGCATCAGTCAAATTCCTTTGGAGGAACCAATTTATTGAGGAAGCTACTTGGGAAACTAAGGAGGATATGAAGAAGATATATCCACATCTCTTCGAATCCGTAGAAGTTCCAAATCAAGGTACTAATCCTTTTCTTGGCATTTTACTTATAAATTGGCATGTTGTGTTTGCTTTGCTTGTTGGGTGTTTGAAATGTATGACTGATATTACACCCTTAACCTAGTAAGAGTAATCTCATTCGAGGATGAATGTTCTCAAGGGGGAGATATTGTAACATCTCATAAATTGGAAAAACTAGGAAATAGTTAAAAGTTGGGGAAAGAATCATTTTTGCAAAGTATATGAAAATCTGGAAAATTGTGAAGTATGTTAGTTGAGTTTTTGGTCAACTTCAAACGGCCATAACTCCTAGTTCAAGATGATTTAAGTGCATTTCCAGATATGGTTGGAAATATCTTGGAATAACCATTTCAACACCGCTGAGTTTGCACGATTCCGAGTTTGTATGACTGAATTATGCCCTTTGGAAGTTGGGCTGTTTGAATAAGGAAAGTCTAATCCGGATTTTTAAAGGGTAATTTAGCCCTTTCCTTACCTAATTATTATAATTATTTTTTAGGAGTTAATTGGGGTAAAATCATATTTTAGTCAGTTTAGAAAAGTTGAAGTTTCACACTAGGGCTTGGAGAAAAGAGAAAAGAGGAGAAACGAGAAGAGAAATCAAGATTCGTCAAGATCGTCTAGTTTAACATGTGGATTTCGTCAAGAGGTGATCCCTACGAGGTATGTGAGATAACATAGCATTGGGTTAGTTCACCAACGCTCCAACCATGGTTCAATTCAGCGTAATTAAGTCTTTGAAAGTTTAGAAATTGGGTTCTTGATGAACTTTGTTAAAAGCTTCGTTTGAATTTCTTGTGAGTTGTGTTGTTGGAGTTTCTTGCGATTTGATTCATTTTTCCGGGTATAATTTTGGTTTGAATCTATAATATATTGAGGTTATAAATGAGTTTAAGCTTATGGGGAAGGAACCATTGAAGTTTAGAGGGTTTAGAGATGAAAAACAGAAAAACAAAATGTCGTCAAACACTTGGGGATAGGGATGGGGCGTCGCGCCAGCCAGCATGCCCCAAAAGGGTCTCTGAATCTTCATCCTTGGGGTGCCGCGCCAGACAGAGTGCCCCAGACCAGTCCCTGAATGTGCGGGCTGGTGCCCCGCACCTCTCAGAGCGCCAGGGATGCCAGTTCTCCCCATTCGTTCCCCATCTTTTCGTACTTGTTCCTTAGCAATGTACCTATGTTTCTTAGTTGATTCCAACACTCTTAGGTACATCTAAACATTATAAAATCATCCATAAACATGAGATCATGAACCTTGAATCCATAATTCAATTCAAGGAAAGTTAGGATCAAAGTCCAGACAAGTTAAGAGTCAAGTCTAGAAGTTAAGAAGCAAGTCAAGAGAAGTTTATAAAGTTTTTCTAAAGTCTTTCACAAACATTTTAACTTTGTTTTAAGACTCAAGTTTCAAGTTAAGCAAAGAGTAAAGAGTTGAGTTCGTTTCTCAAAAATCTATAAGGGAACTAAGTATTCCCAAGAGTTTTAAATGTTTTCATATTTGAATAAGAAAGGGAAACATCGATTTCCAAGAGAGCTTTTAAGCTAAAGTTTTGAGTAATTATCTCAAACAAAAGAAAGAAGTTTTGATTTTAAATCATATGATCTAAGTATGTTTTGGGAGTAGTATTGAACACTGATATGGGGATGCAAGTTCATATTAACTCAAGTCTCCATAAACCATGTAGCCATCATGGGTAGTAAAGGATCATACATTTTAGATGACTCCTTAATTAAGATGCTTTTAGCATAGACTAGTGGATCCACTTAGTTAAGCATTTTATATGACGGCAAAGTATAGGACAACTCTAGCAGCGTGGGCAAGACGTTGTATCACCAGTTAGGCTCATAGTGGTGGTTGTCGGTTAGAGAATCTCCTACAGAAACTATATTACTTTACTGTATGAGTAAAGTTGAGTTTGTTATTGCATTTTCTTTAACGAACTAAGTTGTTTTCTACTATTTTAAAGGCTTTATATTTATTGCATGTGCTTTATTACTTATATTGAGCTAAGTTATCCAGGAGTTGAGTAAAGCCAAGGTAAGTGTTTCTTTCAGATTCTTTTCAAGCTTAAGTTATGTTTAACATTCCAACTCGCATACTCGTACATTCAATGTACTGATGCTAGTTGGCTTGCATCTTATTATGATGCAGACGCAGGTAATCATGATCAGTATCCAGTGCCTTGTTGATACAGTTGATCACTCAGAGTCAGTTGGTGAGACTCTTAGCTTTCCGAAAGACCCTTTTTAGTGCTTTAAAGTATTTCGTTCAATAGGATGTCGTGGTTCTTGTCCCGGCATCCTTCTCAGTTATTAGAGGCTTCATAGATAGACAGTCAGTTAGTTCATTTGTCTTTAGCTTGTTATTGACTTATGTTCAGTTTTGAGTTGCCACTTTGGCTAAGTTAAATGTTTATTTCTAAAACATTTTTAATTTGGTTTGAGACAGTTGAGGTATCTTGCATTTGAGTTCTTTTCTTAATGCTTAAAGTCTTCCACTCAGTAAGTAAGTCAGGGCAAGTGTTTGCTTGGGGAAAGCAATGGTTCTCGAGTGCCGGCCCGCTCAGGGTGTAGGCTCGGCGCATGATAGTATGGCTCCGGACTACAGGTTAGGATTACCTACTGGTGGGGTGTAGTATGTGCCATCATAACCTGAGATTTATTTCTTCATTTTCGATTGTAGTTAATTATTTCCATTGTATATTTTATTTAGATTTATTTCTATTGCAAGTTTAGTTTGCAGTTATATTTATTTGATTTGAATATTTATCCTATTTTTAATAGTTCAAGTATATTTTTGGACCAAACCCACCCCCACCCCCCACCCCCATATTTCAAGGTTCTTTTTGGCCATTTTGCTATTTTATGATAATTTTTTTAAGCACTCAAATTCCATCAATTTTAAGGACCAAATATACATTATATATTATTAAAAGTTATATGTGAATATTAAAAGGATCAAAATTGGATAACATCCTAACTCACGGACCAAAAATTGTTATTTTTCATTTTATAAAATAGCTTTGGTTGTTAGGGTTAATTTAAATTTTAAACGAGCTACTAGGTGGGAGTTTATTTTAGTTTTGTTTTATTTTTAGTTTCAATCAGGTTGCTACATTTCGTTTTAGTCATCGAAACTTGAATAAATCTGGCTAGGTGATAAGTGAAATATGAGTATATAGAAAAGTGATATTTTTCGTTAAAAAAAGAGAGGGGAGAAGATGACTTTAGTATAT
>JAJOOO010025287.1:0-10844 GCA_029582685.1 Solanum piurae | reverse complement strand
TGGTCTTTAAAAAAAAAAAAAAAAAAAAAAAAAAAAATGCTAAAGCCTAAACCCAAAACCTTAAATCCTAAACCCTAATTCGCAAACCCTAAACCCTAAACCCTAAACCCTAAACATAAACCCTAAACCTAAACCCTAAACCTTAAACCATAAACCCTATATCCTAAACTCCTAACCCTAAACCCTAAACACTAAATCCTAAATCCTAACCCTAAACGTAAACCCAAAACCCTATCTCCTAAACTCTAAGCCCTAATACCTATTTCTAGACCTAAAACCCTAAATCCTAAACCATAAACCATAAACCCTAACCCTAAACCCTAAATCCTAAACACTAAATCCTAAACCTGAAACCTTAAACCCTAAACCCTAAACACTACACCCAAAAGCCTAGACCCTAAACCCTAAACACTAAACCCTAAACCATAAACCCTAACCCCTAACTCTAAACCCTAAATTTTATACCTTAAATCCTAAACCCTAAACCCTAAACCCTAAACCCTAACCCCTAAACCCTAAACTCTAAACCATAAACTTTAGACCCTAAATCCTAAATCCTAAATCCTAAACTCTAAACCCTAAACCCTAACCCTAAATCCTAATCCCTAAACCCTAAAACCTAACCCTAAACACTAAACCCAAAACCCTAGACGTTAAACCATCAACCTTAAATCCTAAACCCTAAACCCTAAATCCAAAACCCTAGACCCTAAACCCTAAATACTAAACCCTAAACCCTAAACCCTAAACCCTAACACTAAACACTAAATTCTATACTCTAAATCCTAAACCCTAAACCCTAAACCCTAACCCGTAAACCCTAAACTCTAAACCATAAACCTTAAACCCTAAACCCTAACCCTAAATCCTAATCCCTAAACCCTAAACTATAAACCCTAAACCCTAGCCCTAACCCTTAAACACTAATACATAAAACCTAAACCCTAAACCCTAAAACCTAACCCCTAAACCCTAAATCCTAAACCTACAACCCAAAACCTTAAACCCTAAACACTAAACCCTTACACCTAAACCCTACACCCAAAACCCTATTCCCTCAACCCTAAACCATAAACTATAAACCAATTACCATAAACTTTAAATCCTAAACCTAAACCCTAAACCCTAAACCTAAACCCTAAACCCTAAATCCTAATTCCTAAACTCTAAACCTTAAACCCTAACACTAAGCCCTAAACTATAAACATTAAACCCTAAATTGTAACCCCTAAACACTAAACCCTAGACCCTAAACCCTAACCCTAAACCATTAATCCTAAACCCTAAATCCTAAAATCTAAACCTTATACCCTAACCCTAAACCCTAAACCCTAAAACCTAAACTCTAAATAATAAACCCTAAATCCTAAATCCTAACCCTAAACCATTAATCCTAAACCCTACACATAAACCCCAAACCCTAAGCCCTACACATTAAACCATAAACTATAAACCCTAACCTCTAAACCCTTAAAACCCAAATCCTAAGAGCTAAACCCTAAACCCTAATTCCTAAACTCTAAACTCTAAACTCTAAACCCTAAACCGTAAACACTAAACACTAAACCCTATACCTAAACCATTAATCCTAAACCCTAAACCCTAAATCCTAAATCATAAACTACTCTAAACCCTAAACCCTAAATCCTAAACCCAAACACTAAATCCTAAATCCTAAACCCTAAAATCAAAACCCTAAACCCTAAACCCTAAACCCTAAACCCTAAACCCTAAACCCTAAACCCTAAGCCCTAAACCTTAAACTCTAAATTCTAAATCATAAACCCTAAACCCTAAACCCTAAACACTAAATCCTAAACCTTAAACCCTTAACCCCAAACCCTAAACCCTAAACCCTAAACCCTAAACCCTAACTCTAAACCCTAAACCTCAAACCCTAGCCCTAAACCATTAATCCTAAACCCTAAACCATGAACCCTAAACCCTAAATCCTAAACTCAAAACCCAAAACCCTAAACGCTAAACTCAAACCCTAAATCCTAAATCCTAAACCCTAAATCCTAAATCCTAAACCCTAAATCCTAAAAATCCTAAACCCTAAACCCTAAACCCTAAACCCTAAACCCTAAACCCTAAACCCTAACCCTAAACCCTAAACCCTAAACCCTAAACTCTAAACCCTAAATCCTAAACCATAAACCCTTAATCCTAAAGTCTAAACCATAAACCCTAAACCTAAACTCTAAACCCTTAACCCTAAATTCTAAACCCTAAACCCTAACCCCTAACCCCTAACCCCTAAATCCTAAACCCTAACCCTAAATCATTAATCCTAAACCCTAAACCGTAAACCCTAAACACAAAACCTCAAATCATAAACTCCAAACCCTTAACCTTAAATCCTTAGACCTAACACCTAAACCCTAAACCCTAAACATTAAACCGTAAACCCTAAACACCAAATCCCAAACTCTATTCCCTAAATCCTAAACCCTAAACCCTAGACCCTAGACCCTATACCCTAAACCCTAAGCCCTAAATCCTAAACCCTAAACCCTAAACCATAAACCCTAAACTCTAAACCCTAAACTCTAACCCTAAACCCAAAATATTAAATCCTAAACCATGAACCCTAACTCTAAATCATTAATCCTAAACCCTAAACTCTAAGCCCTACACCTTAAACCATAAACCATAAACTATAAACCATAAACCCTAAACTCAGAACCCTAAATCCAAAACCCTAAACGCTAAATGCTAAGCCCTAAATGCTAAACCCTAAACCCTAATTACTAAACTCAAAACCCTAGACCCTAACCCTAAACCCTAAGCCCTACACCCTACACTCTAAACCCTAAACCATTAATCCTAATCCCTAAACCTAACCCTAAAACTAAACCCTATATCCTTAATCGTGAACCCTAAACCCTAAACAATCAACTCCATCATGGAACATTACTTACCAAATGCAGAATCTACAAACACTCATTACACACTTCTCACACTTTAAATGTATTCACACCCTCAAAGAAGCCAACTATGTGGCAGATGCACTCTCCAAACACAGCAACCAACTCACCACTCCTCAAGTCTATTTCAACAATCAGCTACTCCCTAAGGAATCAACATCATATCTTCAACTTGACATGACTGGTATGGCAAGCTTCAGAAGATGAAATAGGAAGATAATTAAGAAACCCCCTTGAAGTTATAACTTCGTGATGGACCTCGGAAAGAACATGAACTCTCACAGGCCCTTTTTTGGTAATCTCTCGGTCATCTTCACGTAGGCTATTTCTTGTTTAAGTCATAGCTTCTATGAAATTCTCTTCTTTTACTATAAGGGGAGAGTCTCCCTCATTTATGTTTTCCTAGAATCATGGTATCGAGAGGAGTCCTCTCATACATGTGCTTAGATAATAGGTTTCCATTTTAGTATGGGGAAGAGTTGGAGAACCTTAGTAGGCTACCAACTCTTAAACCACCATAGGTTGGAGGTAAGGTATAAGACCCCCTCCTTGTATTTTTCTTTTGTTGATCTATGATAAGGCTTGAGGGTGTTTCTCAGCCCCTGACCCCCTCAAAGGTCGTTAAAAATTTTTTAAAAAAAAAACCCTAAACCTTAAACCCTAAAACCTAAATCCTAAAACCTAAACTCTAAACCCTAAACCTAAACCCTAAACCCTAATTCCTAAACTGTAAACCTTAAACACAAACACTAAGCCCTAAACTCTAAACACTAAACCCTAAATTCTAACCCCTAAACACTAAACCCTAAACCCTAAACCCTAACCCTAAACCATTAATCCTAAACCCAAAACCCTAAACCCTAAATCCTAAACTCTAAACTTTATACACTAACCCTAACCCCTAAACCATAAACCCTAAAACCTAAACTCTAAATAATAAACCCTAAACCCTAAATCCTAACCCTAGACCATTAATCCTAAACCCTACACATAAACCCTAAACCCTAAGCCCTACACGTTAAACCGTAAACTATAAACCCAAACCTCTAAACCCTTAAATCCCAAACCCTAAACCCTAAACCCAAATTCTAAACTCTAAACTCTAAACCTTAAACCCTAAACCGTAAACACTAAACACTAAACCCTACACCTAAACCATTAATCCTAAACCCTAAACCATAAATCCTAAATCATAAACTCAAAACACTAAACTCTAAACCCTAAACCCAAATGCTAAATCCTAAATCCTAAACCATAAAATCAAAACCCTAAACCCTAAACCATAAACCCTAAACCCTAAACCCTAATCCCTAAACCCTAAACCCTAAACCCTAAACCCTAAACCCTAAGCCCTAAACCCTAAACTCTAAATCCTAAATCATAAACCCTAAACCCTAAACCCTAAACACTAAATCCTAAACATTAAACCCTTAACCCTAAAACTTAAACCCTAAACCCTAAACCCTAAACCCTAACCCTAAACCCTAAACCTTAAACCCTAAACTCAAATACTCAAACCCTAACCCTAAACCATTAATCCTAAACCCTAAACCATGAACCCTAATCCCTAAATCCTAAACTCAAAACCCTAAACCCTAAACCCTAAACCCAAACCCTAAATCCTAAATCTTAAACCCTAAATCCTAAAAACTCTAAACCCTAAACCCTAAACCCTAAACCCTAAACCCTAAACCCTAAACCCTAACCCCTAACCCCTAACCCCTAACCCTAAACCCTAAATACTAAACCCTCAACTCTTAACCCTAAATCCTAAACCATAAACCCTTAATCCTAAAGTCTAAACCCTAAACCGTAACCCTAAACCCTAAACCATTAACCCTAAATGATAAACCCTAAACCCTAACCCCTAACCCCTAAATCCTAAACCCTAACCCTAAATCATTAATCCTAAACCCTTAACGTAAACCGTAAGCCCTAAACCCAAAACCTTAAATTCTAAACTCCAAACCCTAAACCCTAAACCCTAAACCCTAAATCCTTAAATTCTAACCTCCAAACCCTAAACCCTAAACCCTAAATCCTTAACCCTAACCCCTAAACCCTAAACCCTAAACCTTAAATCCTAAACCCTAAACCCTAAACACCAAATCCCAAACTCTAAACCCTAAAGTCTAGATCCTATACCCTAAACCCTAAACCCTAAACCCTAAGCTCTAAACCCTAAACCCTAAACCCTAAACCCTAAATTCTAAACTCTAAACTCTAATCCTAAACCCAAAATACAAAACCCTAAACCCTGAACCCTAACTCTAAATCATTAATCCTAAACCCTAAACCCTAAGCCCTACACCTTAAACCTTAAACCATAAACTATAAACCATAAACCCTTAACTCAGAACCCTAAATCCTAAACCCTAAATGTTAAATGCTAAGCCCTAAATGCTAAACTCTAAACCCTAATTACTAAACTCGAAACCCAAGACCCTAACCCTAAACCCTAAACCCTACATCCTAAACTCTAAACCCTAAACCCTAAACCCTACATCCTAAACCCTAAACCCTAAACCTTAGCCCTAAACCATTAATCCTAAACCCTAAAACTAAACCCTAAACCATTAATCCTTAACCCTAAACCCTAAACAGTCAACTCCGTCATGGAACATTACTTCCCAAATGTAGAAACTACAAACACTCATTACACACTTCTCACACTTTAAATGTATTCACACCCTCAAAGAAGCCAACTATGTGGCAGATGCACTCTCCAAACACAGCAACCAAGTCACCACTCCTCAAGTCTATTTCAACAATCAGCTACTTCCTAAGGAATCAACATCATATCTTCAACTTGACATGACTGGTATGGCAAGCTTCAGAAGATGAAAAATTAAGAGAATCAAGAAACCCCCTTGAAGTTATAACTTCCTGATGGACCTCGAAAAGAGCATGAACTCTCACAAGCCCTTTTTTTGGTGATCTCTCTGTCATCTTCACGCAGGCTATCTATTGTTTAAGTCATAGCTTTTATGAAATGCTCTTCTTTTACTGTAAGGGGAGAGTCTCCCTCATTTATGTTTTCCTAGAATCATTGTATCGAGAGGAGTCCTCTCATATAGGTGCTTAGATGATAGGTTTCCATTCTAGTATGGGGAAGAGTTGGAGAACCTTAGTAGGCTACCAACTCTTAAACCACCATAGGTTGGAGGTAAGGTATAAGCCCCCCTCCTTGTATTTTTCTTTGATTGATCTATGATAAGGCCTGAGGGTGTTTCTCAACCCCTGACCCCCTCAAGGGTCATTAAAATAAAAAAACAAAAAAAAAACCCTAAACCCTAAAACCTAAAACCTAAACCCTAACCCTAAACCATTAATCCTAAACCCTAAACCTAAACCCTAAACCTTAAGCCCTACACCTTAAACCATAAACCATAAACCCTAAACTCAGAACCCTAAATCCTAAACCCTAAACCCTAAGCCATAAATGCTAAACCCAAACCCTAATTACTAAACTCTAAACCCTAAACCCTAAACCCTAAACCCAAAACCCTAAACCCTAGACCTAATCCATTAATCCTAAACCCTAAACCTAAACCCTAAAACTGAACCCTAAACCATTAATCCTAAACCCTAAACCACATGTATTGACTCTATACTCCCATCCCTTAAACCCCTTGATGTTGTTATTAATGTTGATGAGGAAGCTGTTGGAGGTATGGAAGGGAGGGTACAGGAGATACACACTAATCTGCATGAAGGGGTATCCAAAGGGGGGAGGGAATTGACTCATGTTCTGCATGAGGTTGTGGACAAATGCCATAGGATTGACTCTAGAGCCCCTGCTACCCCTATATCAAACCAAGATCAAGCTGGAAAACATGAAATTCAGGAGGAAAATGGTATGAATACTGAAATAGGAAAACAGAAAACCAGGCCCAATAATAAATCAGGAGAAAGGCAGAGCAAAAAGAAAAGAGAGGCTATGAAAAAGAGGCAGCAAAAAAGTAAGGAGCAGGAACAAGGTATACCAGATAAGGGCCAACGATCAGAGGAACAGGTTGCACACAGAGTCAAGAAGGGTAGGCCAATACAAGATGATTATGGGGCTCTAAATTCAGAAGATCAGCTGAACCCTGACAATCAGTCCATTGATGAATATGATGAAGAGGAAGAAGAAACTAGTAATCATCTAATTCGAGCATTTGGATCCACCTTTCATGATGAATGACCAGAAGAGGTTCAGGAAATCACAGAACAGCAGGGGCTATCCCTAAGAGGTAGGAGACAAAGCAAACAAAACAATCAACAGGCTACCATCAATACGTCTGCTACTTCCAGCAGGCCCATCACCAGGTCTAAATCTAAAGGTTTTTAATGATTAAGGCCATTTGTTGGTATGCTAGGAGTATCAACACCCAAAGCTCTCTGGAGAGACTTCAAACACTCAAGAAAATGCACCAATTGTCTATGCTTGCTATTCTTGAACCCTTTACAGACACTTCTCAACTCAACATTGTGAGAATTCAACTTCAAATAGACCATGCTGTCAGTAATCCTAATGGGAAAAATTGGCTTTTTTGGTCTAATGAAATCATTGGTAATATTCATGAGAATGGTGAGCAGCATATCACAGGAGAATTCAAACACGCTGATCTTACTGAGTGGTTCATGATGTCCTTTATCTATGCTAAATGTAAGGAACATATGAGGAGGTCTCTGTGGGACAGGTTACTGCATTATGCTAGCAGGGATATCCCTTGGTGTACCATTGGAGACTTTAATGTTATCACAAATACAGAGGAGAAGCTTGGGGGAATGCCTTACAACATGAACAAGAGCTTAGAGTTCATAAGTGTGATAGAGGCTTGTGGCTTGATTGATCTTGGATATATAGGGCTTCAATTCACATGGTGTAATCAAAGGGGTGCACAGGCTAGAGTATGGAAGAGGCTAGATAGGGCCATGGTTAATGATAAATGGCTAGAAGTTATGCCACAAACTACTATTGAACACCTTTCCTCAGTTGGCTCTGATCACAGTTCCTTGCTACTGGAAATGGTTAGAAAAAATGAAAGTCATATCAGGTACTTCAAATTCTTACATTGTTGGGTTGACAATGAGAGCTTTATGGATACTGTTCAAAAATCCTGGGAGAGGGAGGTCACTGGTAACCCTATGTGGCAATTGCATCAGAAAATGAAGAGGTTAACCTCCACCCTTAGTAACTGGTCAAAGAGAGAGTATGGAGATATCTATGCTAAAGTGAAGGAGTTTGAAGATAACATCAGGAAATCTAAGGAGGAACTTCTTACAAATAGCACATAAGCTCTTAGACAGCAGTTACATCTCATGAATACCAACTACATTAGATATTTGAAGCTAGAGGAATCAATTCTCAAACAGAAGACTCAACTTCAATGGTTTAAGGAAGGGGATGCCAATACCAAGTATTTCCATGCTTTGATGAGGGGAAGAAGAATAAGGCTATTTCTGCATAAATTATGTATTGGCAATGATGTGTGGATACAGGGTGATGATCAGATTAAACAAGCAGCTTGTGATTATTTTCAGAGGATGTTTACTGGTCAGAATTGCAGAATCGATGAAAGAATTCTCCAACATTTGCCTACTTTAGTTACTCCTGAACAGAACCAAAAACTGCAGGAAATGCCTACTATGGAAGAACTAAGACAGGTGGTATTTTCCATGAACCCAAACTCAGCACCAGGCCCAGATGGTATAGGGGGCAAGTTCTACCAAACATTCTAGAACATCATTAAAGAGGATCTGTTAGCAGTTGTGCAGTCTTTCTTTTGTGGTCACATTATGCCTAAGTTTATGTCACATGCATGCTTAGTTTTACTTCCCAAAACAGAACAGCCGAACAGATTCACTGATCCAACGCCTATTAGCCTCAGTAACTTCTCAAATAAAATCATCTTCAAACTCCTAAGCATGAGACTAGCAGATGTTATTCCATTACTCATCTCAGATAATCAATCAGGGTTTGTAAAAGGGAGGAGCATTACAGAAAACATCATGCTTGCAAAAGAAATCACTCATGGCATTAAGAGACCCAAAATGGGAGACAATGTAGTGATCAAACTAGACATGACCAAGGCATATGACAGAGTGTCTTGGGCATTTACTTGTTTGGTGTTGAGGAGATTTGGCTTTGGGGAGTTCTTCATTGATATGGTTTGGAGAATCATGAGAAACAATTGGTACTCAATCATTATTAATGGCCACAGACATGGTTTCTTTCATTCAACTAGAGGCCTTAAACAAGGTAACCGTCTATCTCCGACCCTATTTATTTTAGGTGCGGAGGTTCTTTCAAGAATGCTTAATCTCATCCATCAGAATCCTATGTACAGAGGTTTCAACATGGAACCCAAAGGTCCACAAATCAACCACCTAAGTTTGCAGATGATATGATTATTTTTACTTCAACTGATACACACTCTATGAAGCTCATCATGAACACATTGGAGGAATATGAACATACATCTGATCATCTTATTAACAAAGAGAAGAGTCATTTTATGGTTCCAATTAACACTTCTCAAGAGATCATCAACAATATCCAGGAGGTCACTGGTTTTTCTCAGAAGGACAATCCAATCACATACCTTGGGTGCCCTCTCTATATTGGTAGACAAAGAATCATTTATTACTCCCAACTAGTTGAGAAAGTCTCCAAAAAGATTTGTGGCTGGCAGGCAAGACTTCTCAGTTTTGGAGGCAAAATCATTCTAATAAAACATTCTTTGCAGTCTATACCTATCCACACAATGGCTGTTGTTTCACCTCCCAGTACTACTATCAAATACATAGAGTCTATTATTGTTGATTTTTTCTGGGGAAGAGAACAGGACAAGAGGAAGTATCATTGGGCATCACTTGAAACCATGAGCCTGCCTTATGAAGAAGAAGGTGCTGGGATCAGAAGGCTCACAGATATATGCACTACTCTACAGTATAAGCAATGGTAGATTTTCAGGACTAAATCATCACTATGGGGTCAGTTCCTTAAATCCAAATATGGCCAGCGAGCCAACCCAGTTGCAAAGAAGATGGATACTGGTCAATCTCTAGTGTGGAGATACATGATGTAGAATAAGACCAAAGTGGAGGATCATATCACATGGAAAATTAATTCTGGAAGTTGCTCCTTTTGGTAGGATGATTGGCTAGGGAAGGGTGCTCTAGCTAATTATACCACTAGTATTTCCAGCCTTAATAATGCCACTATAGCTCATTTTCTTGTCAACAGAAAATGGAACGGAAGAAAGCTGAGACAGCAGGTCCCACCACTGCTCTTTCCTCACATTCTAAGCACCAATTTTCAATACCAACAAGGAATAAAAGACACAACATTCTGGAAGCCTAATAATTCTGGAAAGTTCTCATGTGCTTCAGCCTGGGAAATTTGCAGAAACAAGAAAAATAAGACAGTGATCAACTCACAGATTTGGCATAAGAATATCCCCTTCAAAATGTCCTTTCTCGTATGGAGAGCATTAAGAAACAAATTGCCAACCAATGAAAATTTGGCGACCTTTCGGGTGGAGCCAGTAAAGTGTTTCTGTTGCATTCAAAAGGGTGGGATGATGTTGATCACATCTTCAATCAAGGACATTTCGCAGCTCATATTTGGAAATTCTTCCCAAGTACTATTGGTGTTACTTTCCAGCAGTCCACGTTGAGCATGCTGGCTATTGAGTTGGGGTGATCTTCAAAGTAAAAACGAAGCTTACAAGACCCTTACCCAAACACTTCCCATTGTGATCTGCTGGAACCTGTGGAAGAATAGATGTACAGCAAAGTATGGGGACAAAAAATCCAGCATCAGCAGAGTCAAATACATGGTCCTCAAAGACATGCTCCAGCTGTTCAACACTGCCTTCACGTACATCCAGTGGCCTCCAAAGTGGACAGAAGTGGTGGACTTGG
>JAJOOO010025254.1:0-10822 GCA_029582685.1 Solanum piurae | reverse complement strand
TATGAGATTTGGCCAAAAAGGAAAACTTAGTCCCCGATTTATTGGACCTTATGAGATACTTGAAAGGGTTGGACCAGTTGCATATAAATTGGCTTTGCTACCTGCGTTAGACAAGATCCACAATGTCTTCCATGTTTCTATGCTCAGAAGATATCGTTCTGATCCATCTCATGTTCTTCCAGTTGAATCTATTGAGGTTAATCCTGACTTGACGTTTAAGGAAGAACCTATTCTAATTCAAGCTCGAGAAGTAAAGCAACTTAGGAACAAGAGAATTCCCTTAGTAAAGGTACTTTGGAGGAACCATTCTGAAAAAGAAGCTACCTGGGAAAGAGAAGAAGACATGAGGACGCAGTATTCGCACCTGTTCTGGGGATAGCGTAAGGTAAATTTCGAGAAGAAATTTCTTTAATGGGGAGAGAGTTGTAATCCCCTTAGTAAAGGTACTTTGGAGGAACAATTCTAAAAAAGAAGCTACCTGGGAAAGAGAAGAAGACATGAGGACCCAGTATCCGCACTTGTTCCGGGGATAGTGTAAGGTAAATTTCGAGACAAAATTTCTTTAAGGGGGAGAGAGTTGTAACGCCCCTAAATACTACACCAACTTTCTCAAGTCGATACACCATTGATTAATTATTACAATATGTTTTATTTTCATTTTGGGAACTTGAAATTTTGTGATAATTGCAATCTTGCTTAACATAATTGTGATCGTAATTTAAGGGATTGTATTGGGGTATTTGCATAATATTCTAAATAGAATTATGTATAACTTGAAAGGGAGGTGAGGGTTATACATATAGGTATATATGTATGCATTTTGGGCTGCCAACCTTTTTTTGGGAAGCCACCTTTTGGAGGCAGTTGTACATGTGACTAGCCTCACTTTTGAGACTATATTTTGACACCTCTTCTAGAAAAATTCGTCTCACCTGAAGTCTAAGAACCTTAGAATATTATCTAACCATTTTTTCTTCAAAATCACAAGATAAAAACTTGGTCCTTTTTGCTGGAACTGGAGACACACCCTTCTTGTTGGTAAGTGACGAAATCTATTTCTGAGCTGGGCAGTGTTTGGTAGTTTATGCATATCTCTTTCTATAGAACTTATTTTACAGTGAATAAATATTATTTGGAAATCTAATGCGGACCTACAACTTTTATGCTTATGTAAAACTCTAATTTAGCTGTTATGGATTCGAAATATGGGACGCAACATAGGAGAGGTTCTGTCTAGATTTCGGATTCAAAAATCCTGTATGGACAACTATTAGTGTATCGATGATATCCAATTTTTCCGTTTTCCCTTTCAAATCTAAGTTGCGACATGAGGTACTAGGCTGGCCAGAATCACTGTTTTGGGAGCATAGTCATATTTGTACAGGCTAAGCTTACTTGTGATGATAATCCTGCTTTACTTTGACATTATTGGGCTGATAAGAATGAAAGAAGTTATTTAATTGTATTTTTAAGGTTGTATATCCTCGTGAACAAGTTGAGGACGTTGAAACGTTGGTTGGTATACGGTCTGAACTCGCGAAGTTGTGTTGGACTGTTTCTTTGCTAATGCAATGAGGTTTGTATATAAACTTGTACTTGCACTCTTTTAACTGCTGGTATATCTGAAAGTTGATGTTGGTACCTTGGTTACCTCTTGTAACTTTGCATTGTTGTGTTGGTATCCTTTAAGACGTTAAAGACGCTTGTGTAACTCACCCACTTGTATGGATTGTTTGATCACTTGTCATTCTTGTTGAGACCCTGTCCTTCTTGTGGCTGTGACTCTGTCACTATTAGCATGCCTCTTGATTCAGATCATTTGCCATCTCGACTCTGGATTTTTAGTCTGTATTAAAAATAGAAGTTGTCCAATTTAAGTATGAACTAGAAAGCCATTTTTAATATGGTTCTTGGTCTCTTGATTATTGCGCTTGGCCCTTCTTGATACAGGGCGGCTTCCCTTCTTGATACCTTCTTGTGCTTGGTGTGACGACATGATGTATATATTTGGCGAACCTTGTTGTTGAATCTCTTGGAAAATGGTGCTATGAGCGTTCTTGACATTTGGATCTTTAAATATCGAACTTGATACTCTTTATATATTGTTTACTTGATTTATTCATTATGTTCAATTATACTGCCCATGACTTGAGAAAGGTAACTTGATGAATCTGAGGGCTCCGAACCTATAGTTTTTGCACCACTAAGCTATATGCTTAGCGATAGTTGTTTCTATCGTAGGGAATGTTCGAGAGGTTGCATGAAATTGGCCATTGGAGATGGTGTTTTGAAAACCTTAAGGAAGATCACATTTGCATATAGGCATCTATATTTAGTATAAACCTTGGGACTTGTACATGATCTATGTGTTGTATATTTACATGAAATTTGGAGGACTAATTTGATCATGTCACCATGGGTTGTAATATAAGTATGCCTATATGTTTTGTTTTTTTGGCGTGTGTAAACCCAAGTCTTGTAATATATAAAATTTACTATTAGTTTTGAATGATTATGTGAAGCATGAACCGACTGATTTCGCTACTAGGAAGTTGGTAATATTCTTGTTATCTCATCCTTAAGTGTGAGTATAATATATGCATGAAAAGATCGTTAGTTATTTGCTTAAAGTATTTTGGGAGGGTTTTTCCGTCATAAGTTAAATTCCGCGCCGTGTCAATTTTAACATCAAATAAATGTCTAAATGAGAAGGATGTATATCCTTAACTAAATTATTCGTTATGAACCTAATCCCTCTACTAGATTAAAATCATTATGCCCTTCGTTAATCTTTGTTAAATGTCGCAAGTGTTAAATTAGATTTCTAGTTTAAGTGGTAGTATCCTTTCGAAAGGGTCGCTACAAGTGTTGGTATCAGAGCCTAGGTTTGTGGTTCTAGGACTTTTGCTGTGAATTAATTATATACTTGTTCGCTTTCAAAAAGGTTCTATTTAGAGTTCTTGTTCACTTACATGGTTTATCATATTTTTATTGCATGTAGATTGCACATGCATCTAGTACATGTCCCTAATGCAATGTGATCTCCCCTTTTGAAGGTTCGGGTGCCTCAGTTTCCCAACCTCATGCACTGGAAGGGGTTGGAGAGCATTTATCGAATCAATATGTTCCCCACACTAGTGGGTCTGAAGTGGGAAACCATCGGGGTGTAAGAGCTGGTTCACATCCTCACATGAGTCGTGGTACTCAAGCCATGAATCCTCCTTTTCAACAAATGGCTGAATTCTTCCACCACATGGCTGAATCGATGCGTGATGCCAACGGTATTAACTTTGAGAAAATGAGGAAAATGAGGAAAATGGGTGGTGTGGAGTTTGAAGGCACTGTTGATCCCACTAATGCTGAAAAATGGTTGGAGCGCATGGAGAGGGTGTTTGAGCAGTTGGAGTGTTCAGATGTTGCCAAATCTAAGTATGCTATTTCACTATTACAAAAGGATGCTTATGATTGGTGGTCAAGTGTTCCAAATGCCAAGGTAAAACTTCCGGTTCTTACTTGGGATGATTTTCTTAAGGAATTTCGTATGAAGTATGTCCCACCTGCTTATTGTGATGCAAAGAAAAAGGAGTTTTTGAATCTAAGGCAACGAGGCATGTCTATTGTTGAATACGAACAGAAGTTTCTAAAGCTCTCTCACTATGCTGGAGGTATTATTAAAGAGGAAAAAGACAAATGCAGGAAATTTGAAGATGGTTTAAATGATTCCACTAGGAAAAATGTGGCAATCCTGCAACATGAGAATTTTTGTAAGTTAGTGTCTGCTGCTTTTACTTGGGAACGACCTGATAAAGAAGAAGCTAATAGAAATGATAACAAATTCCGAAAGCCTAGACCAGATTTTAGGGGTTCATCAAAAAGGGGAAGGTTTGATAATTCTAAGGCTGGTAGTGATAACAGGCCACCGCAACAAAAGCAAAACAAATCCGATTTTTCTACAGCTAGAACTCCAAATTATGGCCAAGGCAAGCCTCGTGTTCCCACTTGCCCGCAATGTGGAAAGAATCATTATGGTACTTGCAGGAGAGATTCTGGTGCATGTTTCAATTGTGGGAGCTTTGATCATAAAGTGAAGGACTGTCCTAACCCTAATAAGGCTCCTTCCTTGAGAACTGAAGGTTCAGTTCTTAAGCCTTCTATTAATCCTCCTCAAACTAATAGAGGTGCAAGACCTAAAAACACCCAAGCAGCAGGTGCAAGTAGAGCTGATAAAGCTAGTGGACCAAGGACTACTGCACGCGCTTATGCTATGAGGCAGAGGGATGATCAAGTTGGAAAAGACGTGGTTGTCGGTAAATTTTACTTATTTGGCTTATGTGTGTTTACACTGTTTGATCCTGGTTCTACACATTCTTATATTTGTTCATCACTTGTTCTTCCTGAAAATGTGAAATTTGTGAGACTTAATTAGGATGTGCTAATTGAAAGTCCTTTAGGTTATCAGGTTGTGTGTAGTCGAATTTATCGTGATTGACCGTTTGTGATTCAAAACCTAGTATTCCCTGCTGATTTGATTGAAATGCCCTTCAAGGATTTTGATGTTATTATCGGGATGGATTGACTTTATAAATATCATGCAGTGGTAGATTGTAGGTCAAAGCATGTGACCTTTAAAGATCCTACATTTTCACACATCATTGTGCAAGGTAAAATATCATTGACATCTAGTATTATTTTTGCGACATTGGCAAGAAAGTTGATGCGTCAAGGTTGTAGGGCATACCTTGCTCACATAGTTGATACACAGTTGAAGAGTCCTTGTATCAAGGACATACATGTTGTATGTGATTTTCTAGAAGTCTTCCCAGAAAACCTTTCTGGATTTCCCCCGGAAAGAGATGTTGAATTTCCCATCGAGCTTATTCCTGGATCTAACCCTATTTCTATCACTCCTTATAGAATGGATCCAGCAGAATTAAGAGAATTGAAATCTCAATTGCAAGAACTTCTTGAGAAGGGTTTTATTAGACCTAGTGTTTCTCCTCGGGGATCCCCTATTTTATTCGTAAAGATGAAAGATGGCACTCTTAGGCTTTATATTGACTATAGACAATTGAACAGAATAACAATCAAGAATAAATATCCACTACCAAGGATCGATGATTTGTTTGACCAACTGAAGGGTACTAAGGTATTCTCAAAGATTGATTTAAGGTCCGAATATCACCAACTGTGTGTTGGAGAGAAAGATGTCCCTAAAACATCTTTAAGACCTCGGTATGGTCATTATGATTTTTTGGTGATGCCATTCGTATTGACAAATGCTCATGCGGTATTCATGGACCTAATGAATCGGGTATTCAATCCTTATCTTGATCAGTTTGTGGTTGTCTTTATAGATGATATTTTAATATTTTCCAGAAGTAGTGAAGACCATGATAAACACCTTCGGATTGTTTTAAAAAAATTGAAGGAGAAAGAACTTTATGCTAAACCTTCCAAGTGTGAATTTTGGCTTGATGAAGTGGCTTTTCTGTGAGATGTGGT
Source organism: Solanum piurae (assembly GCA_029582685.1). NCBI lineage: Eukaryota > Viridiplantae > Streptophyta > Magnoliopsida > Solanales > Solanaceae > Solanum > Solanum piurae. The sequence continues at coordinate 5,320 of JAJOOO010025254.1, read as the reverse complement.
ATCAACCGAAGGCGTGAAGGCGGATCCTAGTAAGATACAATCAGTTGTTGAATGGAGATCTCCCAAAATTTCAACCGAGGTAAGAAGTTTCTTGGCCTTAGCAGGGTACTACAGAAGATTTGTGAAAGGTTTTTTTATTATCACCTCCCATTTGACAAAGCTCTTACAGAAGAAAGTAAAGTTTATTTGGTATGACAAATGCCAAGAGAGCTTTGAAACTCTCAAATCCTTGTTGACTCAAGCACTTATACTTACTCTACCAATTGAAGGGAAAGAGTATGTAGTATACCGTGATGCTTCTCACAATGGCCTAGGATGCGTTTTGATGCAAGAAGGGAAGGTTATTTCTTATGCCTCTCGGAAATTAAAACCGCATGAATTGAATTATCCTACTCATGATCTTGAACTTGCTGCTATAGTCTTTGCTTTAAAAATATGGCGGCATTATTTGTATGGAGAGAAATGTCATATATTTACTTATCACAAGAGCTTAAAGTACTTAGGTACTCAGAAGGAGCTAAACCTTCAACAATGTAAGTGGATTGAACTCATCAAGGATTATTACTTCACGATTGATTATCATCCAGGTAAAGCCAATGTGGTTGCAGATGCCTTAAGTTGAAAATCCTTCGCAAGCAGTTCTTTGAGTCCTTTACCATTGCTCCTTGAGTTAAGAGCCATGAATGTTTATTTTACACTTGATTCAAATGGTTCAGTTATTGCTAATTTGCAAGTAAAGCCAATAGTACTTGAACAGGTGAAAGAAGCACAAAAGTTAGATGAGAAACTTGTAAAACTGACCAGAGAAGTTCAAAATGGGGAAAAGCTTGATTTTACATTAACAGAGGATGGTGTCTTATTTTATCAGAACATGTTATGCATCCCTAAAGATGAAAAATTGAGTAGAGAAATACTGAATGAAGCACATACTTCACCATATGCAATGCATCCTGGAGGTAAAAAGATGTACCAGACCATCAAAGAACATTATTGATGGAATGGTATGAAGACAGACACTGTGGAGTTCATTTCCAAATGTTTGGCTTGTCAACAACTAAAGGCAGAACATCAAGTCCTAGTTGGTTTGCTACAGCACTTGTCGATGCCGGAATGGAAATGGGAGAGAATAACTATGGACTTTGTTTCTAAACTTCCTCTCACTCAGAGAAATCATGATGCAATATGGGTGATTGTGGATAGGCTAACCAAGAGTGCTCACTTCTTAGCAATCAGAATGGATTACTCACTTGAGCATTTAGCCGAGTTGTACATTAATGAGATTGTAAGAATACATGGGATCCCTGTGTCTATTGTATTCGACCGAGACCCAAGGTTTACATCTAGATTTTGGGGCAGCTTGCAAAAAGCTTTGGGTACTAAGTTGAAATTTAGCACTTCGTTCCATCCTCAAACGGACGGCCAGTCGGAAAGAGTGATACAAATTTTGGAGGATATGCTTCGAGTTTGCATTATGGATTTTGACGATAGGTTGGACAAACACTTGGCTTTGATAGAATTTGCTTAAAATAACAGTTACCAATCGAGTATTGGAATGCCTCCCTATGAAGCCTTATACGGAAGAAAGTGTTGGACCCCTCTTTGTTGGAGTGAACTTGGTGAAAGGAAACTTATTGGTCCTGAAATTGTGCAACAAACAGAAGACAAGGTAAAAATTATCAAGGATAGTCTAAAGATTTATTCGGATAGACAAAAGTCGTACGCTGATATTAAAAGGCGTGACATTGAATATCAAGTTGGAGATAAAGTATTCTTAATGGTGTCTCCATGGAAAAAGATTATGAGATTTGGCCAAAAAGGAAAACTTAGTCCCCGATTTATTGGACCTTATGAGATACTTGGAAGGGTTAGACCAGTTGCATATAAATTGGCTTTGCTACTTGAGTTAGACAAGATCCACAATGTCTTCCATGTTTTCATGCTCAGAAGATATCGTTCTGATCTATCTCATGTTCTTACAGTTGAATCTATTGAAGTTAATCCTGACTTGACGTATAAGGAAGAACCTATTCTAATTCAAGCTCGAGAAGTAAAGCAACTTAGGAACAAGAGAATCCCCTTAGTAAAGGTACTTTGGATGAACCATTCTGGAAAAGAAGCTACCTAGGAAAGAGAAGATGACATGAGGACCCAGTATCCGCACTTGTTCTGGGAATAGTGTAACGTAAATTTCGAGATGAAATTTCTTCAAGGGGGAGAGAGTTGTAACGCCCCTAAATACTAGACCAACTTTCGCATGTCGATACACCATTGCTTAATTACTCTATTTTTTATTCTCATTCTGGGAACTTGAAATTTTGTGATATTTGCAATCTTGCTTAACATAATTGTGATCGTAATTTAAGGGATTGTATTGGGGTATTTGCGTACTATTCTCATTAGAATTATGTATAACATGAAAGGGAGGTGAGGGTTATACATATAGGTATATTTGTATACATTTTGGGCAGCCAACCTTTTTTTGGGCAGCCACCTTTTGGAGGCAGCTGTACATGTGACTAGCCTCACTTTTGAGACTATATTTTGACACCTCTTCTAGTAAAATTCGTCTCACCTGAAGTCAAAGAACCTTAGAATATTATCTAACCATTTGTTCTTCAAAATCACAAGATAAAAACTTGGTCCTTTTTGCTGGAATTGGAAACACACCCTTCTTGTTGGTAAGTGACGAAATCTGTTTCTGAGCTGTGTAGTGTTTTGGTAGTTTTTGCATATATCTTTCTATATAACTTAGTGTACAGTGAATAAATAGGATTTGGAAATATAATTTGTTATCCTACAACTCTTATGTTTATGTAAAACTCTAATTTAGCTGTTATGGATTTGAAATATGGGACGCAACATAGGACAAGTTCTGTTCAGATTTCAAATTTAGAAATCCTGTATGAACAACTGTTAGTGTATCGATGATATCTTTTTGTACAAAATATATTTTGCGTTGATTCTTGATTTTTTGCAACCTTAAGAGATGTACTTACATCTTTCATGAAGGATATATAGTACAGGTTTTCCGTTTTCCTTTTCAAATCTAAGTTGCGACATGAGGTACTAGTCTGGCAAGAATCACTATTTTGGGAGCATAGTCGTATTTGTACAGGCTAAGCTTAATTGTGATGATAATCCAGTTTTACTTCGACATTATTGAGCTTCTAGGAATTAAAGAAGTTATTTAATTGTATTTTTAAGGTTGTATATCCTCGTGAACAAGTTGAGTACCTTGAAACGTTGGTTGGTCTACGGTCTGAACTCGCGAAGTTGTGTTGGACTGTTTCTTTGCTAAAGCAATAAGGTTTGTGTATACACTTGTACTTGCACTCTTTTATCTGCTGGTATATCTGAAAGTTGATGTTGGTACCTTGGTTACCTCTTGTAACTTTGCATTGTTGTGTTTGTATCCTTTAAAACGTTAAAGACGCTTGTGTAACTCTCCACTTGTACGGATTGTTTGATCACTTGGAACTCTTGTTGGGACCCTGTCCTTCTTGTGGCTGTGACTCTGTCACTATTGGCATGCCTCTTGATTATTTGAAGTTGTCAAATTTAAGTATGAACTTGAAAGCCATTTTTAATATGGTTCTTGGTTCTGTTGATTATTGGGCTTGCCCTTCTTGATACAGGGCGTCTGCCCTTCTTGATACCTACTTGTTCTTGATGTGACGACATGATGTATATATTGGGCGAGCCTTGTTGTTGAATCTCTTGGAAAATGGTGCTATGAGCGTTCTTGACATTTGGATCTTTAAATATCGAACTTGATACCCTTTATATATTGTTTACTCGATTTATTTATTATGTTCAATTATTATTCCCATGACTTGAGAAAGGTAACTTGGTGAATCTGAGGGCTCCGAACCTTTAGTCTTTCCACCATTAATATATATGCTTAGCGATAGTTCTTTCTATCGTAGGGAATGTTCGAGAGAGTGCATGAAACTGGCCATTGGAAATGGAGATTTTGAGAGCATTAAGAAAGATCACATTTGCATATAGGCATCTATATTTTGTATAAACCTTGGGACTTGTACATGATCTATGTATTGTATATTTACATGAAATTTTGAGGACTAATTTGATCATGTCACCATGGGTTGTAATACAAGTATGTCTATATGTTTTGTTCTTTTGGGGTGTGTAAACCAAGTCTTGTATTATATGAAATTTACTATTAGTTTTGAATGTTTGTGTGAAGCATGAACCGGGTGATTTCGGTACTCGGAAGTTGGTAATATTCTTGTTATCTCATCATTAAGTGTGAGGATAATATATGCATGAAAAGCTCGTCAGTTATTTGCTTAAATTATTTTAGGAAGGTTTTTCCGTCATAAGTTAAATTCCGCACCATGTCAATTTTAACATCAAATAAATGTTTAAATGGGCAGGATGTATATCCTTAACTAAATTATTTGTTATGAACCTAATCCCTCTACTAGATTAAAATCAATATGCCCTTCGTTAATTTCTTTTAAATGTCGCAAGTGTTAAATTAGATTTCTTGTTTAAGTGGTAGGATCCTTTCGAAAGGGTCGCTACAAGTGGTGTATCGAAATGCGAAAGTTGGTCTAGTATTTAGGGGCATTACAACTATCACATTGCATTAGGGACATGTACTAGATGCATGTGCAATCTACATTTAATAAAAATATGATAAACCATGTAAGTGAACAAGAACTCTAAATAGAACCTTTTCGAAAGCAAACAAGTATACAATTAATTCACAGCAAAAATCCTAAAACCACAAACCTAGGCTCTGATACCAACACAACAATGCAAAGTTACAAGAGGTAACCAAGGTACCAACATCAACTTTCAGATGTACCAGCAGTTAAAAGAGTGCAAGTAAAAGTTTATACACAAACCTCATTGCTTTAGTAAAGAAACAGTCCAACACAACTTCGCGAGTTTAGACCGTAGACCAACCAACGTTTCAAGGTCCTCAACTTGCTCACGAGGATATACAACCTTAAAAATACAATTAAATAACTTCTTTAATTCCTATCAGCTCAATAATGTCGAAGTAAACCAGGATTATCATCACAAGTAAGCTTAGCCTGTACAAATACGACTATGCTCCCAAAATAATGATTCTGGCCAGCCTAGTACCTCAAGTCGAAACTTAGATTTGGAAAGGAAAATGGAAACACTGTACTGTATATCTGTCACGCCCCGAGACTACCCCCGAGACGCGGACACGGGACCTAGGACCACAAGTGATCCCAAGTTAACCCTGCTGGCATGATCATGAGCATACTAAAGATAATAAACTGATGCGGAAGCTAAATCATAAATAAATGAAAAGATGGGG
>JAJOOO010025252.1:0-10193 GCA_029582685.1 Solanum piurae | reverse complement strand
GAGGATAAGACTTTTAAGTTCTTTTGTTCATGTAATAGACACTTTTAGTTTTGTTTTGATTGTAAAGGGTTGTGTCCCTACTTATGTTTTGTGTTTGTGTCTAAGATGGCCATGTGAGACTTAGACTTCTGCTGTGTGTTTTAAAGTTGTTTTAATGAAGTTTGAATGTGTGGATGTAAATAAGTTTTTCATTCCGCACTATTTTCATTATTGAATGCAATGAATGACTATGTGGCTAGTATAAGACTTCTTCGGGGTGGAATACGCCATGTTACGACTAGGGGGTACTCTCGGGTCGTGACAAACATAGGGACGCTACTACTGAATAAGAATCCCGATAAGAGAGGATTATATCCACTCGAGCAACCAACAATCAACAATAATGGCTACAAGTATAACAACGATAACAACTCTATTACATTGCTCCTAAGCTTTAAGGCAACATGCCGTAAGAAGAGAATAGTCGTAACCTACCTTTTTCACTAATTTCACGTGGCCTAACGACTTTTACTCATAACCCCTCGATACTACAACAAGGTGGGATCATAATCAACACACAAAAATAAAAGATACCACGACAATACGATAAAAGATATGTATTTCCATCGCAATTTGCTATTTGCTGCTTATAAAGGCTAAAGTTGATGAAAGAAGGGTCTTACCTCGTTCTTAGGTTCGTAATACGCCTCAAAACCTTCAAATATATTCAAACCCTTGCTTCCCCAACACTAAAGTGTGTTATGCTACGCAATCGATAAAATAAATTATACCACGATGATGAGCCCAACGCGTAGAACAACTTTCGTCAAGGACTTAAGTTGAGAAAATCTATACCTCACTTGATCTTAGAAATGGTTTTTTCTAATTTCTCTGGTTTTTAGCTTAAAAATGAAGAAAAAGGTCGAAGAAGAAGATATATATAACATTCCACCGACCTAGGGCACCACCTCACGTGCCTGCTTGTGCAGTCCCACGAAAATGCAAATATCTCTCTATTCTGAAGTCGTATGAACAAACGGTTTGATGCGTTGGAAACTAGACTCATAGACCTTAGATTAGATAGGTCGTGGGGATCATAAATCTTAATATATTGGGAGAAAACTTCCAAGTCATTTGACCCAAATTTCAGACAAATCTTTAAAAAAGAATTTACGGTAACTTTCGCCAACTTTTATTTTTCCACTTACCTAACTTCAAAACTTGAGATACAACCCTTGAACACTTAAAATATGACATACCACATCATTCTTAATTTATTTCTCACCCTCATTGTCTGTCCACGAATGTACGAATTAATTTAGACGTTTAGAAAAGTCGGGGTGTTACATTTGAGATGAAGGATTTGGGTGAGGCAAACAAGATTCTTGGCATGGAGATAAAAAGAGATAGACATTCAAAGAAACTCTATATATCTCAGAAAGAATATTTGAAGAGGGTACTAAATTGTTTTGGCATGAATTAGATAATGAAGTCGGTTAGTACTTCGTTTGCTCCTCATTTTAAGCTTAGTGATGCTCTTTCACCAAAGAATGAAGCTGCACGAGAATATATGTCAAGGGTACCATATGTGAATACTGTTGGTAGCTTGATGTATGTAATGGTTTGCACAAGGCCAAATATTTCGCATGCCATTGGAGTTGTAAGCAGGTATATGCATAATCCTGGAAAGGATCATTGGTAGGCTATACAATAGATTCTATGGTATATTCATAATACTGTAGATGTTGGTTTGGTTTTTGAGCATAAAGATAGTCAATATATTGTTGGATATTGTGACTCAGATTATGTAGGTGATTTGGACAAATGAAGATCAACTACTGGTTATGTTTTCATTATTGCAAACACACCAGTTAGTTGGAAGTATACTTTGCAGTCAACATTTGCTTTGTCTACCAGTGAGGCAGAGTACATGGCAATTACAGAGGCTGTGAAGGAGACAATTTGGCTTCAAGGATTGCTTAGAGAGCTTGGTATTGGACAAGAAAGAATCACAATATTTTGTGATAGTCAAAGTGGTATTCAATTAGTGAAGAACCAAGTTTATCATGCAAGGAAAAACCACATTGATGTCCGATATCATTTGATACGAGACATCATAGAAGAAGGTGGAGTCAAAGTACATAAAATTCATACTACGAATAATCCTACCGATATGCTGACAAAAGTGGTGACTGCGGTCAAGTTTCAACATTGTTTAAACTTGATCAACATTGTTGAACATTGAAGATTGAGGTTGAAGACACAATCAAATGTTGTTGTTGAGAGAAAGTTGAAAATGGAGAATCTTGCCAAGGTGGAGATTTGTTAAATTTGACAAGATTCAAAGATGAATTAATGTGAAGATTTGGTAGCTAGGAAGATAATTCTTCATTGGTACAAAAGTCAAGATATCAACTTTGTAGGTGAAATTTAGGTAAACCATAAAATGGTTTCACAAGGTAAAATTTGACATTTTGACACATTGTGATGCCATGGATGAGGAAGAATTCACTCCTATAAATAGGTAGCTCCTAATTCATTTGTAACACACCTCTCACTTTTCTTCTCATCTTCAAAGGCATTTGTTCTTTCTTTATCGCTTGTAGTATTTCACTTGTACTCTTTTGGAGTGAAATAAATATTGGTTGGTTGTGTCCAAGGAGAAGGCAAAGAAAACAAAATTTTACCGAACCTCGTTAATTTATGGTGTTCCCTTTATTGTTGTCTCATTTACTATATATTAGCTACCTTTAGATATAGCAGTTGTGATTTCATCACTCTCTATCTAATCGGTTTCCGCAACACTAATTATCTAATAACAAAGACAAAATTCATCAAAGAGATAATACTTATGCAAATCGTTTTGTTAGTTATCGTATAAAATTCGTACAGAATGACCGAGAGATGTGATTCATTTTCTTTATTAGCTAAAGCAGACACAACCTTTCTAGTGATGCCGAGAACATGTTGATTTTTACCTTTAGCTTGTCCACTCTTGTGATTTCTTTAAGTTGACATAATTACACCTCTGCTTTACATCTAAATATTTCAACTTCTTAGTGCCTCGAATATAGGAATGTCCACTGTACATTATATCATATTTGTGAACATTTCTAAATAAGAAAATTGCACTTCTAGGAAATAGAAGATCATGATAAGTGTGCATTTTTGCATTGACTTATTTATTTATTTACAACTTACTAGCTCCTCATTTACTCTATTTTTTCACATAAAATGAAATTGTAGAAGCTTCATGTTAAAAAAACTGTAACACCCCGTATCCTAGAAGGACCAACCATCAGTCATTTCAGAAGTTGCAAGTGCCACCTACGGACCGTAGGGTGACCCACAGACCGTAGGTGGGGTCCGTGGTTGGCCACATGCAACCCCCTCTCAGAACTCCCATAAAATTTAGCTAAGGGTCAACCTACACCAGGACCTATGGACCGTAGGTCAAACCACGGTCCATGGTCCAGGGCCGTAGGTCGGACCCCCAGATTTCAACTCCAGAACCCCAGTTGACGGCCGACCAGAATGGACCATCGGTTCTGCCATGGTACGTCGATCCTGCCACGGTCCGTCGGTCTGGTTCATCGGTGACCCCCGACAACTTTTAAGTCAAGGTTTGTTTGGTATTTTCCCTATGCGTTGGACCCCTAAACTACGTCGTTTAACCCCTAAACTACGTAGTTTTGGTCTGTTTTAGCCTAGCAACTAAATTAGAACCTTCCCTAGTTAATTGATTCTCCTAAATTCATCCAATTAGAACTCAAAAGAGGAGAAAGCAGTTGAGCATCCCGAGTCCATGAACGCAACAAGGTTTTTTCAGTTCCAGCCCCAAAATCAAAATATTTCTCCTTGAATTTCATCACCAGGTATGTGGGATTTCACTAGTGGGTTCCTTTCACCCATTAGGTCCCTATAATTCAGTTAGATTCTTGATTCTCTATATCATGTTAGACCTAGGGTTTCTAGAATTCCAGGTTTATGTTGTGATTCAGCTGTTAGACTAATCCAAATTAGATTATCATGTTTTTGTGGAATTATTGCTTAGTTCTTGCATGAAACTCAGAATCCTAGTTGTGTAGATTCATTTAGTTCATGAATTACACATGCTAGGTCAGTTTATTCAGTTTTACATGACTCAGGTAAAAATGTTTCATTATCAGTATATTAATGTTGCATTTTCAGTTAGCATGTTAGTATTTTGAGCTATTCAGTATTACAGAAATTCAGTTATAATGTGTTACTTACATAATCAGTTAGGAGTAAGCTTAATATCGAGTGGACTAAGGGTCAGTCACCCTCATAGTCCTAGAACTACGTGCCCACATAGGTAAGTCTCCTCTGTGGGCATTATACTTAGTTATCACGCCAATCATGCCTCTATATCCTTGGCAAGGTATATTGGGTCCTCTCGATGGGGCGTATACATCGGACTCCACATTTAGCTCATGTGTTTTTATGTTGGTTATTAGTAGCTCCCACAGAAAGATTCTAGTGTATTGACCAGGTTATTAGTTCATTATCTAGTTTCAGTATGTTATAAACTTGGTCACTACATTCATTTAGTTCATATTCAACATGTCTAGCATATTTATCATGTTCAGATTATATCATTGCTCAGTTATGCTTTGTTCAGTTATATGTTTTATTCAACTCTATCCTATCTTGCATGCTCAGTACCTTTCAAGTACTGACGCATACTCTGCGCTACATCTTCTCGTGATGTAGGTTCAGGTCCTCAGCATTCAGATCACGCAGAGATCGGTTCCCGATCTCCAGTTCAACAACATCAGTGGTGAGTCCTCATTCTTCGAGGACGAGTGAAATGTTATCTTTCCATTTTTAGTCTTTAGTTTCAATTTTCCTAGAGTTAGCTGGGACATGTCTCAGTATCTCTTGTCAGTAGAGGCTTTATTTCAGACATAGTTTAGATTTAGTTTAAGTTGAGTTTGATCCTTCAGTTGTCATTAAACTCAATTTTATATATTCAGATTTAAAAGGGGTATCCCTTATCATTTCCCCCCTTTATGTCATGATTAAGCTTCCATGCAGTATGGCTATTTTTTAGTAAATCTTTAAGTATGCATATGATATGCCAGCAGGGTTTGCTTGGGGTCATTCATGATCCTAGGTCCCGTGTCCGCGTTTTGGGGGTAGCTTCGGGGTGTGACAAACTTGGTATTATAACATGAGGTTCAAAGGTCCTAGGATGCCTGAAAAGCCACACTAAGTAGAGTCATTTTCATGGGTGTGAAGTGCACCACATCTAATGAGAGGGAGGCTACGAAGTGCTTTAGGAAAACTTCACTTTGTTGATATTCTTATCATGCGTTGATATGATCTTTCTTTCTAATCCATCGTTATGCATTTTCAGATCATGCCTCCTCGGAGATCCTATTCAAGGAATGCCAATGCCCGCAACGCTGCTCTTCCAGTCCCATATCAGGAAGTTTCAAATGCAGAGTTTTGGAATGCCATTCAACTTTTGGCTCAAAGTGTGAGCATCAGAACAATCAACAGTCCCTAGTTCCTATTAACACTAATGTCGAGTCAGCTACAACTATTGTTCAGGATTTTGTTAGGATCAACCCAACTAAGTTTCTAGGGTCGCAGGTTAGTGAGGATCCCAGAACTTCATTGATGAGGTCAAGAAAATCTTTGGAGTGATGCAAGTGACTGGTAATGATAGGGTATAGTTGGTATCCTACCAGCTTAATGATGTAGCTCATATCTGGTTTACTAAATGGAAAGAAAACAGGGGTACAGATGCAGTTCCTATCCCTTGGGAGTGTTTTAATGAGACTTTTCTGGATAGGTTCTTCCCAAGAAAGTTGAGGGAGGCCAAAGCTCAGGAGTTCATGAATTTGAGGCAAGGTAGCATGTCAGTCCAAGAGTTGGGACTCAAGTTCACCCAACTCTCTTGGGCACACATGAATAGGTTTCTGCATGGGGTGTCTGACTTAGTGAAAACAGAGTGTAAAAATGCTATGTTGCTGGAAAATATGAATATCTCTAGGCTTATGACCCATGCTCAGTAGGTCAAGGGAGATAAACTTAGGGAACATGCTAAGGATAACAAAAAGGCTGGGACAGGCTACTATGAGAACTCTGAGCAGAAATCGGGTGGTGGAAATCGCTCACAGTTTCAACAAAAGTCTTCAACCCTAGTACCTTCATCAGCTAGTGTTCCATCCTCCAGGTTTCGACATGATCAGAAAGGTAGGGCATCAGACTCTAAGTCTCAGGGGAGTGTTTCAGGTAATAGGACCTACCCAACTTGTTCGAAATGTGGTAAGAACCATCCGTGCGAGTGTCTTGCAGGAAAAGAAGGGTGTTTAGGATGTGGTCAGTCTGGCCATAGGTTGAGGGATTGCCCTTCTTCTAAGCAGGGACAGAGAGGTAATAATGGTAAGGCTCTGTCTACAAATTCAGTAGCACCAGCAGGTCACCCGACTCAATAGTGTACTTCATCTGGTACATGTAGCGGTCAACGCCATAAGATGTTGTATGCTCTCCAGGCTTGCAAGGATCAGGAAGATTCTCCTGATATGGTTATTGGTACGTTGCGAGTCTTTCATTTAGATGTTTATTCTTTGTTAGATCCAAGGGATACTCTTTCCTTTGTTACTCCCTTTATAGCAGTAAACTTCGGTGTCATTCTAGAAACTCTTTCAGAACCCTTCTCAGTCTCTACTCTAGTTGGTGACCTAGTTATAACTAGACGGGTATACATAAATTGCCTTGTCACAGTTTCTCAAAAATTCACCTCATCATATCTTGTAGAGTTAGAAATGGTAGACTTTGATGTCATTCTAGGCAAAAATTGGTTGTTCGTTTTCAGTTTCCAGGTGAACCAATCTTAGAATGGAAGGGTAGTAGCTCAGTGCCTATGGGTTGATTCATTTCTTACCTAAAGGCGAGAAAGATAATCTCTAAGGGGTATCTCTATCATCTAGTTGGGTTAAGGATTCTAGCTTCGAAACCCGAACTGTTGAGTCTGTTTCAGGAGTTAATGAGTTTCCAGAAGTGTTTCCAGAAGATCTTCCCGGAGTTCCTCCTGAAAGGGAAATCAACTTCGGAATTGATCTTCTTCCAGATACCCAACCTATTTCTATTTCTCCTTATAGAATGGCTCCAATTGAGCTTAAGGAATTGAAAGAGCAGTTAAAAAACCTTCTACATAAGGGCTTCATCAGACCTAGTATTTCCCCGTGGGGTGCACCAGTGTTGTTCGTGGAAAAGAAAAATGGTTCTCTCAGGATGTGCATTGACTATCGACAGTTGAAAAAGGTCACAATCAAGAATAAGTACCCCATCCCCATAATTGATGACTTGTTCAACCAACTTCAGGGTGCTAGTCATTTTTCAAAAATAGACCTCAGATCCGCTTATCATCAGCTCAGAGTCAGAGATAGTGATATCCAAAAAATAGCCTTCAAAACTTGGTATGGTCATTATGAATTTGTAGTTATGTCATTTTGACTAACCAATGCTCTTGCAGCTTTTATTGATTTGATGAATAGGGTGTTCAAGAAGTATTTGGACTTGTTTGTTATCGTCTTTATTGATGATATCCTCATATACTCTTGGAATGAGGAAGAACATGCAACTCATTTGAGAGTTTTCCTACTGACTATCAAAGATCGCCAGTTATTAGCTAAGTTAAGCAAATGTGAGTTTTGGTTGCAATCTGTTGCTTTCCTTAGGCATATTATGTCTAGCGAAGCGATTCAAGTGGATTCTTAGAAAATAGAAGTAGTGAAACAATGGCCCAGACCTACCTCTCATACATATATCAAAAGTTTCTTGGGTTTGGTTGGTTATTACAGAAGGTTCGTAGAAGGATTTTTATCCATTGCTTCTCCATTGACTAAGTTGACTCAGAAAAAGGTTAAGTTCTAGTGGTGAGATGAGTGTGAGAAGAGCTTCTCAGAACTGAAACTAGGTGGACTACAACTCATGTTTTGACTCTATCAGAGGGTTCAGATGGTTATGTGATCTATTGTGATGCATCCTGAGTCGGCCTAGATTGTGTGTTGATGCAACGCAGTAAGGTTATAGCATATGCTTCTAGACAACTTAAGGTGCATAAGAAGAACTATCTGACTCATGACCTTGAGCTTGCAGATGTAGTATTTTCCCTTAAGATTTGGATACGTTACTTGTATGGTGTTCACGTAGATGTGTTCACAGACCATAAGAGCCTTCAGTATGAGTTCACCCAGAAAGAGTTGAATCTTCGCCAGAGGAGATGGCTTGAGTTTCTCAAGGAATATGATATGCATATACTTTACCATCATGGTATGGTCAATGTAGTAGCAGATGCTCTTAGCAGACTATCTATGGGTAGTGTAGCGCATGTTGAGGAAGAGAGGAAAGAACTAGCAAAATATGTTCACCAGCTTGCACGTCTGGGAGTTCGCCTTTTGAGCATATTAGATGGTGGTGTAACTGTTCAGAATGGGTCGCAATCTTCATTGGTAGTGGAGGTTAAGGAAAAACAAGATAGTGATCCAATATTGCTTCAACTAAAGGATGCAGTCCATCAACAATGGGTTGAGGTTTTCTCCCAAGGGGGAGATGGTGTGCTTCACAAGGGGGAGATGGTGTGCTTCGCTATTAGGGTCGTTTATGTGTTCCTAAGGTGGGTGAGTTGAGAGAACATATTCTTGCAGAATCCCATAACTCCAGGTATTCTATTAATTCAGGCGCCACTAAGCTGTACCGTTATTTGTGGGAAGTCATTTGGTGGAATGGCTGAAAAGGGATATAGCAGATTTTGTGGCTAAGTGCCCTACTTGTCAACAAGTGAAGATAGAACATAAAAAACCAAGGGGTATGACTCAAGAGATCAACATTCTAACTTGGAAGTAGGAAGTGATCAACACAAACTTCATTACAGGTTTACCTAGTACTCGCAGGAAACATGACTCCATTTGGGTGAAAGTTGATAGAGTTACTAAGTCTGCACACTTTTTGGCTATCAAGACTACATATTCGTTGGAGGACTACACCAAACTTTACATTAATGAGATAGTCAGGTTACATGGGGTTCCTTTGTCTATCATCTCAGATAGAGGTCCTCATATTACCTCTCATTTCTTGAAGTCATTTCAGAAAGGTCTTGGTACTCAGGTTAATCTTAGCACAACATTTCATCCACATACGGATGGTCAGGTAGAGCGTACCATTCATACATTAGTGGACATGTTGAGAGCTTGTGTGATCGACTTCAAGGGTAGTTGGGATGATCACCTTCCTCTTATATAGTTCACCTACTATAATAGCTACCACTTTAGTATTCAGATGGCCCCTTATGAGGCATTATATGGGTGTAGATGTAGATCTCCAATTGGTTTGTTTGAAGTAGGTGAAGCAGCCTTGATAGGGCGAAATTCGGTTCATGATGCTATGGAAAAAGTTCAGCTCATCAGGGATAGACTTAAGACAGCCTAGAGTAGCCAGAAGTCCTATGCAGATGTAAGGAGAAGTGTCACGACCCGAGAGCACCTCCCTAGTCGTAACATGCGTACTTGACCTCTCAGAGGTCTAATACAAGCCACTTAGCATTCATTCATCGCATTCGGTAATAAAAACCGTAAGGAATAAAAACACTTTTTAAAACAAATCCAAAATACTCATAAAATATTTCAAATGTAAAGAAGTAGAATTTCTATGTCTCATGTACCATCTTAGACACGAATAGAACATTTTAGGGACACATCCCTTTACAACAAAAATAGAAGTCTTATACAATTTCTAAATGGAAATACTAGAAAGGTAACAACTATGTCCTCGAATATATGAGGACATACCAAGCTTCTTGAGAAGAATCAATATCCCAAGCTTCCTCAAAAGATCTCCTCACTTTCCACCACCTACATTTGTAACAATAGAGAAATATGGAATTAGTACAATAAGTACTAAGTATGATGACCATGCAAGAAAACATGCATAACGGACATTTACAAGGACTGTATGCTTTTAAGACCTTCTTTAACAATCCTTTACAACCACAAGCATAAACTCACATTTCAAGTTACCATTAATAAATAAGATCATATTCACATCATTTACAACTCAATTAACACAAGTGTACAATACTTAAACAAATAGCAAAGTAATTCCTTCATTACCATTTAAGCCTCTATCTCAAGTCACCCTAAGCCACACTTAAGTGAATAATGAAGTGACCGCCCATACAACCT
>JAJOOO010025242.1:0-11319 GCA_029582685.1 Solanum piurae | reverse complement strand
TTCTTACATTCTCTTCACTAACTCTCGCGTTGTAATTTTCTAGACCTCTTTTATACTATATGTAAGTTAGAGCTCTATTAAAAATATGAATCAATAGTAAAAATCATGTTTTGGATAAAGTGAATTACAAGCCTGTTTAGATTGACTTATTTCATGTGTTTTTAAACAAAAAAAAAGGTTTATAAGCAATTTTGTCAACTTCTTACTTGTAGAATAATGTTAACAATGTATATAATAATTGCCTCAGCTAAAAGATTTTAGGCCTTTAATTAAAATTTCGCTTTAGGCCTCCAAGTACGTTGAGTCGCCCCTGAATTGGATGGTATCCCAGTACATTCGAAAACATAATCAACACCTAAACCTCCAGTAACATCTTTTATCATCTTTAGGATTAATGAAGTCTGTCATTCCAAAGGCTTCTCCTTTTCCCCGTTTCAATTCATTTATATCAAGACCAATAATTTTCGATGCTCCTTGACTTCGAGCTCCCTCAACCACCTGCAATATTTTTTGTACATCATGAATTTATTTAAACATCGAGCTAAGTCAAAATGTAGTACTCACTCCAAGTCCAACAACACCAAGACCTAGTACAACAACAGTTGAGCCCTTTTCAACATGAACTTCTCTCCATGTTGCTCCATAACCTGTTGTAAATCCACAACAAAGCAAGCTAGCATGTTGAAGCGGAATCTTCTGAGGATCAACTTTGATTACGTAGTTGGCGTTAATAACAATATATTCCGACCAAGTAGAGCAACTAAAACTATGATATAATATTTGTCCTCCATGAATGGACATTCTTGATTATGTGCCATCCAACATTAGACCTAAAAGGTTCAAGGGATATTTGTGACATTGATTGGACCTTCCCGACTTGCAATTTGGGCATTCTTTGCATTCTCCTAAGTAAAGTGGCATCACTATATCTCCTTCTTTTAGATTTGTCACATTTTCTCCCACACTTTCTATCATGCTGCAAATTCAAATATGTCGCGATTGGCTAAAATAATCAATTTGCAATAATATATATTTAGATGTGAAGAAGCGGAGCTTTGGCACAACATATAAAGTTGTTGCTATATGATCAGGAGATTCGAGCTGTGAAAACAGTCTCTTACAGAAATGTAGGATAAGATTGCGTACAATAGATTGAAAGAAACAGAGAAAGAAGATTTTCCTACCCAATTCCTTCATGTCCAAGAACTCGAGGAAATAAAGGCTGGAGAAGATAGAAGGAAAACAAGTTCAACAAAATGATGGATCCGAATTAGTTAGGAAAGATGAGGAGAGTGAAATGTAAATTGAGTAACATACAATGGGAAAACCAGTGAAAGCGATTATGTCAGAGTGGCACAAACTAGCAAAGAGCATCTTAATTCGAACTTCATTTGATTTAGGTGGATCAACTTGTATCTCTTCGATCTTTAACATCTCCCCTTCCTTTCATACTACTGCAGCTACACGCACGCATAATGCATAGATTTTCTCATAATATTAAAACGAAAGAAGAAAACGTTAATTGATTACACACCTTTGCATGTGATGACCTTACGGTTGCTTGATTCCATGGTAAGTTTACTTGGACTCGTAAAATATGAAAGTAGCTTAATTTTGATTGAGCACAAAAGAAAGAAAGAGAGACTTTTAGAACATATCAGAAGTTTGACTCTTCCTGACTATCAAATACTCCAAGAAGATCCACCAAATCGTACTTATATGGAGATCAAATAAATTCCAAGAAAGTTTGAATCATCCTATGTTCTAAAAACATGCTACTAACAATCCTTGAATCACGAATCAGAAAATCCCTACTTTATTGCTCTAGCTCTTGACTCATATGGCACTGAAATTGGATAGGTTCACGCTTAGGCCTGGTTATGGAAACTCTTTAAGCATAGGAAACTTCAACTTAAACAGGGCTGAGGCAGCACCAACAAATCAATCCATTGAAGTTCCTATTGACATACATAAAAATATAGGGATGCCCTTGATGATTTGGATCATCTCAATCAATTGATTGGGAAGAGATTACTTATGAGCTCAGAGAGAAGAATCAAGAGGAACATAATTGTACGCATACTGTTTATTTGTGGTTGGAACTTATGTTCCATCTATTAAAATTTGTTGCAACGAAACATGTTATGTGAAAAATTAAAATTAAAGTGTTATTAAAACAAGTCATTCTTTTTTTAAACGGATTAAAAGGGAAAATAAACCAATCAAATCGGAAAGGAAAAAAAAATGGGATGAGGATCTTATACTTTAGAATATACTTAGATTTTACCGCTTCCTTATGGAGGTAGAGATGCTGAGCCTCACTCTAGTATCATGATAAAGAAATAAACATGAATCTAACTCAACCTCAAAAGTTAGTTGATAAAGGACAGATCATCCTCAACCGTATAAATATTCTAAATTCACTCATTCCACGACAAGCTAAGAGATCCTCCAAATTCTTGAATATATATACTCAAAAGCAAGAACCACAAATTCATCAATTTCTCCCACAAGAAGCAACAATTTGAGGGAAAAAACCCCAAAATGATTGATGACTATTAGCAAAACTCAAAGAGTTTGGTCAAAGATACTACCTCGGTCGATTTTTATTTGTCATGTTGCGCTTTTCGAAACTAAATTTGACCAATTTTCAAAGTTAAATTACATTACATTTATTTGATATTTTAAACAAAAAAAAATATATATTTAAAAGCTATATGAAAAGTACTATAAATTGCAATTTTTTGTATATCAATATAACGAAAAAATACATCGTAATATGTTAGTCAAAATTCTTACCGTTTGACTCTAAAAAAAGAAACCATGACAATTAAAAATGGACTGATGGAATATATATTACCTGAACTAAACAAGCGAACTTTGATTAATATTTCTACAGATAAGGACTTTTCTTCAAGTTGGAGGAGTGAGAGAGAAATTGTTTCAACGGAAATTAATTACAATTAAATACTCCATCCATTACATTTGGTGGTAAATCACATTCCAACGAATGAAAAAATGGGACCCCATAGAGGTGAGGCAGTCGATTGAACATCTCAACCACCATTAGTGAAAATTATACTCGCATCTGATCCACAATTTTTGTTCACCTTAAATAATTGGGTTAGGAGAGTTATGACCTCGTACGATGGTGTTGGATGAGCAACATCCACTCAAGTACATTCCTCCACCTACAATCATATACAGATTCATGTTTTTGTTTTGTGGATTCAACCTTAGAGAATTCTAGTATTGAACCTACTATATACATTCTTATAATTATAAGTTCATACCTATTATCTATTGTAATTTTAAATATTCTTTTACACATGTAATGATAATGTGCGTCAATATACAGGATTTAAGTGAACATGTTACCTTTGAACTGTATCCACCCCTGCCTAAGACATAATATCAAGGTTTAAGTTTTTTTTTCCATGTAACCATTTGTTATCTAAATATACATTGATTCAATTAAATTTAAATTTGTATTGTAAATCTTTTACTACGATAATGTTTTTAAAAACTATCTTTCATTTATATCTTTTACATCAAGCTCCCACATTGCTTATCCTTTTTTTTTTGTTTCCATTCGTTATATATGATATTTATATTAGAGCTCGATTACTTTGGATTTGCACAGTGTAGGATCCCATATGGGGGAAAATACCAAGGATGTTTTCATGCTTAGGCTAGAATCAAGATAAAAATCATTCCTTTATCTTTATCATGCATAAATTCATGGAGGAAGCCTGTACAATATCATGTAATAGAAAAGATCATATGAATCGAACACTTTTGTGGAGAGTTCTTGTTTAAGGAAGAAACAATATCACCATTACACCATATTCTTTGGTGGTCCCACATTGTATATCATTTGCATTAAAGTTGAATAAACGAAGAGACGGCTAAGGGCAGGAGAGAAGAAGAAGGAAATAGTGGTATCATTTAATACTAATTTTTAGGAGTGATAATTTCAGCCCATATTAATGAAATGAGTCCATTTTATTCATATTTAATGACTTGGATCACTCATATTTTAATTGAGTAAATATGGACTTCAAGCTATTTTAAGAACTCCTATAAATATGGTCAAAATGGGTAAAATATGGGTATCCATATAGACCCATAATAGATCACTCACTTCTCACTTCTACTCAAAATTCTAAATTGTGCTAAAAAATTAAAATTCTAATATTAATTTTAAATTTTCAAAAATATTAATTTATTTTTCAAAAAAATTAGAGGGTAGGTGGGGATGAGAAGGGGTGGGGGGGGGGGGGTATTTTTTTTGAAAGACAAAAACAAATTAAAAAAATTAGGGGTAGGTTGGGTGGAGGGTGGGGGTGTGTGGGGGCGGTGGGGGTGGCCGGGGGGAGGGAGGTGGCGGAGGGGTAATTTTTTTTTGGAAAAACATAAATTTTTTTTTGAAAAACATAAATTTTTTTTAAAAACAAAAAAAAATTAGGGGTAGGTTGGGTGAAAGGTGGGGGGGGGAGTGGGGGATGGCGGAGTGAGGGTAGGGTTTGCCAATTTTTTTTTTCAAAAAACAAAATTCAAAAGAAAGTCTTTTTAAATTTTTTTTGGGGGGTGGGGGGTAGTGTTGGCCAAAAAAATAATTTTTTTATTTTTCCGAAAAAAAAGTTTTTTTAAAATTCTTTTTGGGGGTGGGGGCAGGTGGGGTTAGGGGTTGCCAATTTTTTTTTTGTCAAAAGAATTTTTTTTTTCAAAAAAAGTCTTTTTAATTTTTTTTTAGGGTGTGGGGAGGTGATGGTGGTGGTGGGGGTATAGGGGTGGGGTGGTAGGGGTAGGGGTAGGGTGGGATGGTAGGGGTTGAGGTATTAACAACTTAGCTTTGATTTAATAATTGTTGGCTTTAAGAGATTAAAGTGGGTTATAACCATTTTACCCAAACCATATTTGACCAAATCTATTTTTACCCTTTTTTTTTGAGGAACTTTCACATATAACCACTCAAAAATAGCCTAATTACTCTCAATAGCTATAGTTTGATAATTACAATTCGTAGCTACATGTTATAGGGAGGAGAGAGGCGAGCGAGACTGGGAGAGAGAGGAGAGAGGCGAGCGAGACTGGGAGAGAGGCGAGAGAGAGGGCAAAGAGTGCGAGAGAGGTTAATTGTATATGTATATCGGTTAGATAATTGTATATTATACATATGTATTTGTATATATGGCAAGCGAGATTGGGAGAGTTTGCTTATAGCAAACTATAGCTATAATGAGTAATTAAGTAGTATAAGTTTGCTTAACCACGTAATTTTCCCTATTTTATATGGGTGGATTGTGATCCAATCCATTTTAACTCAATCCATATTCAATCCATCCAAATCCGATCCAAACCACCCATTTGCCACCCCTACTAATTTTACATGAAAATAAAGAATGATATTAAAGTAAATAATATATAGACTATAGGGATGTTTAAATATCTCCATTAACAACTTTCAAGTGAATTAAATATCATCCTTAGAGGTGATGTGACAATGTGAGTGCACTCAACCTCCTAAAAGTGTGTGAATTATTTTTAAAAAAAACTAATTTATAAAATGATACACATGTCTTTTTTATAGGCCAATATTGTAACACCCCTAAATACTAACCAAGAGTAGCATGTCGATACATCATTGCTTAATTATTACAGTCTGTTTTACTCTCATTTTGGAAACTTGAAATTTTGTGATATTTGCAAACTTGCTTAACATAAATTGTGATTGTAATTTAAGGGATTGTATTGGGGTATTTACGTAATATTCTAATTAGAATTATGTATAACTTAAAAGGGAGGTGAAGGATATACATATAGGTATATATGTATGCATTTTGGGCAGCCAACTTTTTGTTTGGGCAGCCACCTTTTAGTGACAGTTGTACATGTGATAAACATCACTTTTGAGACTATATTTTGACACCTCCTCTGGTGAAATTCATTTCCCCTGAAGTCTAAGAACCTTAGAACATTATCTAACCAGTTATCTTCAAAATCACAAGATAAAAACTTGGTCCTTTTGGCTGGAATTCGAGACACACCCTTCCCTTGGGTAAGTGATGAAATCTGTTTCTGAGCTGGGTAGTGTTTAGTATTTTAAGAATATCTCGTTCTCTAAAACTTAGTTTACAGTGAATAAATATGATTTGGAAATCTAATTCATATACCTACAACACTTATGTTTATGTAAAACTCTAATTTAGCTGTTATGAATACGAAATATGGGACGCAACATAGGACAAGTTCTGTCCAGATTTCGGAATTAGAAATCCTGTATGATCAACTGTTAGTGTTTTGATTATATCTTTTTTTTAATTTTTTTTTTGCGGTGATTCTTGATTATTTGCAACCTTAAGAGATGTACCTACATCTTTCATGAAGGATATAAAGTCCAGTTTTGCCGTTTTCCATTTCAAATCTAAGTCGCGACATGAGGTACTAGGCTGGACATAATTACTGTTTTGGGAGCATAGTCGTATTTGTACATGATAAGCTTACTTGTGATGATAATCCTGTTTTACTTCAACATTATTGAGTTGACAATAATTAAAGAAGTTATTCAACTTTATTTTTAAGATTGTATATACTCATGAACAAGTTGAGGACCTTGATACGTTGGTTGGTCTACGGTTTGAACTCTTGAAGTTGTGTTGGACTGTTTCTATGCTAAAGCACTGAGGTTTGTGTATAAACTCGTACTTGCACTCTTTTTATCTACTTGTATATCTGAAAGTTTATCTTGGTTCCTTGGTTACCTCTTGTCACTTTGCATTGTCGTGTTGGTATCCTTTAAGACATTAAGGACACTTGTGTAACTTGCCCACTTGTACAGATTTTTTGATCATATGGCACTCTTGTTGGGACCTTGTCCTTCTAGTGGCTGTGACTTTGTCACTATTGGCATGCCTATTGATTCAGATCATTTGCCATTTTGGCTCTAAATTTTTAGTTCGTCTCAAGTATGGAAGTTGTCCATTTTAAGTACGAACTAGAAAGCCAGTTTTAATATGGTTCTTGGTTCTCTTGATTATTGGGCTTCGACCCTTCTTGATGTAGGTAGTCGATCCTTCTTGATACATTCTTATGTTTGGTGTGACAATATGATGTATATATTGGGTGAGCCTTGTTATTGAATCTCTTGGAAAATGGTGCTATGAGCGTTCTTGACATTTGGCTCTTTAAATATCGAACTTGATACTCTTTATATATTGTTTACTTGATTTATTTATTATGTTGCAATTGTGCTGCTCATGACTTGGGAAAGGTAGCTTGGTGAATTTGAGGGCTCCGAACCTATAGTTTTTACACCACTAAGCTATATGCTTAGAGATAGTTGTTTCTATCGTATGGAATGAATGAGAGGAGGCATGAAGCTGGCCATTGGAGATGGTTATTTTGAGAGCCTTAAGGAAGATCCCATTTGCATATAGGCATCTACATTTTGTATAAACCTTGAGACTTGTACATGATTTATCTGTTGTACATGTACATGAAATTTTGAAGGCTAATTTGATCATGTCACCATGGGTTGTAATCTAAGTATGGCTATATGTTTTGTTCTTTTTGGTGTGTGTAAACCCAAGTCTTGTAATATACTAAATTTACTATTTGTTCTGAATGTTTGTGTGAAGCATGAACCGGCTAATTTTGGTACTCGGAAGTTGGTAATATTCTTTTTATATCATTTTTATGTGTGAGGATAATATATGCATGAAAATCTCGTAAGTTATTTGTTTAGATTATTTTGGAAGGGTTTTTTCCGCCATAAGTTAAAATTCTGCGCAATATCAATTTGACATCAAATAAACGTTTAAATGGGCAGGATGCACATCCTTAACTATTTTTTTTCTTTATTAACCTAATCCCTCTACTAGATTAAAATCAATATTCCCTTCGTTAATCTTTTTTAAATGTCGCAAGTATTAAATTAGATTTCTTCTTTAAGTGGTAGGATCCTTCCGAAAGGGTCGCTACAAGTGTTGGTATCAGAGCCTAGGTTTGTGGTTCTAGGACTTTTGCTGTGAATTACTTGTATACTTGTTCGCTTTCGTAAAAGGTTCTATATAAATTATTTGTTCACTTACATGGTTTATAATATTTTATCGCATGTAGAGTGCATATGCATCAAATACATGTCTCTAATGCAATGTGATCTTCCCTTTTGAAGGAATTAAGTTATGGCCTCTTCTTCTGACAGACCTATGGAAGCTGCTCATGAAGGTTCGGGTACCTCTATTTTCCAACCTCATGCACTGGAAGGGGTTGGAGAATATTTCTCAAATCAATATGTTCCCCACACTAGTGGGTCTGAAGTGGGAAACCATCGGGGTTGTAAGAGCTGATTCACATACTCATATGAGTTGTGGTACTCAAGACATGAATCCTAATTTTCAACAAATGGATGAATTCTTCCACCACATCGCTGAATCGATGCATGATCCCAATAGGATTAACTTTGAGAAAATGAGGAAAACGGGTGGAGTAGAGTTTGAAGGCATTGTTGATCCCATTGATGTTGAACAATGGCTGGAGCGCATGGAGAGGGTACTTGAATAGTTGGAGTGTTCAGATGTTGCTAAATTTAAGTATACTATTTCACTATTACAAAATGATGTTTACGATTGGTGGGTAAGTGTTCCGAATGCCAAGGTAAAACCTCCAGTTCTTATTTGGGATGATTTTCTTAAGGAATTTTGTATGAAGTATGTCCCACCTGCTTATTGTGATGCAAAGAAGAGTGAGTTTTTGAATTTAAGGCAACAAGGCATGTCTATTGTTGAGTACCAACAGAAGTTGCTAAGGCTCTCTCGTTATGTTGGAGGTATTATTAAAGAGAAAAAAAACAAGTGCAGGAAATTTGAAGAGGGTTTAAATGATTCCATTAGGAAGAATGTGGTGATCCTGCAACATGAGAACTTTTGTAAGTTAGTGTCTGCTGCTTTTACTTGGGAACAACTTGATAAAGAAGAAGCTAGTAGAAATGAAAAAACAAATTCCGAAAGCCTAGACCAGATTTTGGAGGTCCATCCAAAAGGGAATGGTTTGATGATTCTAAGGCTGGTAGTGTTAATAGGCCACCTCAGCAACAACAAAATAAATCAGAATTTTCTACAGCTAGCACTCCAAATTATGGCCAAGGCAAGCCTCGCGTTCCCACCTGTCCACAATGTGGAAAGAATCATTATGGTACTTGCAGGAGAGCTTCTAGTGCATGTTTCAATTGTGGGAGCTTTGATCATAAAGTGAAGGACTGTCCTAATCCTAATAATGCTCCTTCCTTGAAAACTGAAGGCTCAGTTCATATGCCTTCTATTAATCCTCCTCAAACTAATAGAGGTGCAAGGCCTAAAAACACCTAAGCAGCATGTGCAAGTGGAGTTGATAAAGCTAGTGGACCAAGGGCTACTGCACACGCTTATGCTATGAGGCAGAGGGATGATCAAGATGGACAAGATGTGGTTGTCAGTAAATTTCACTTATTTGGCTTATGTGTGTTTACACTGTTTGATCTTGGTTCTACACATTCCTATATTTGTTAATCACTTGTTCTTCCTGAAAACGTGAAATCTGTGAGACTTAATTATGATGTGCTAGTTGAAAGTCCTTTGGGTTATCAAGTTGTGTAATTGAGTTTACCAACATTGTCCCTTTGTGATTCAAAACCTAGTCTTCCCTGCTGATTTTATTGAGATGCCCTTCAAGGATTTTGATGTTATTATCAGGATGGATTGGCTTTATAAATATCATGTAGTGGTAGATTGTAGGTCAAAGCATGTGACTTTTAAAGATCCTACATTTTCACACATCATTGTACAAGGTGAAAGATCATTGACATCTAGTATTATTTCTGCAGCCTTGGCAAGAAAGTTAATGCGTCAAGGTTGTAGGGCATACCTTGCTCACATAGTTGATACACAGTTGGAGAGTCCTTGTATCAAGGAAATACCTTCTGTATGTGATTTCCCAGAAGTCTTCCAAGAAAATCTTCCTGGGTTGCCCCCGGAAAGAGAGGTTGAATTTCCAATCGAGCTTATTCCTGGATCTATACCCCTATTTCTATCACTCCTTATAGAATGGCTCCAGCAGAATTAAGAGAATTGAAATCTCAATTGCAAGAAATTCTTGAGAAATGTTTTATTCGACCTAGTGTTTCTCCTTGGGAGCCCCTGTTTTATTCGTAAAGAAGAAAGATGACATTCTTAGGCTTTGTATTGACTATAGACAATTGAACAGAATAACAATCAAGAATAAATATCCACTACCAAGGATCGATGATTTGTTTGACCAACTGAAGGGTGCTAAAGTATTCTCAAAGATTGATTTAAGGTCGGGATATCACCAACTGCGTGTTAGAGAGAAAGATATTCCTAAAACTGCTTTTAGAACTCGGTATGGTCATTATGAATTTGTGGTGATGCCGTTCGGATTGACGAATGCTCATGCGGTATTCATGGATCTAATTAATTGAGTATTCAAGCCTTCTCTTGATCAGTTTGTGGTGGTCTTTATAGATGATATTTTAATATTTTCCAGAAGTAGTGAAGACCATGATAAACACCTTCGGATTGTTTTGAAAATTTTGAAGGAGAAAGAACTTTATGCTAAACTTTCCAAGTGTGAATTTTGGCTTGATGAAGTGGCTTTTCTGGGATATGTTGTTTCAATTGAAGGCGTGAAGGTCGATCCTAGTAAGATACAGGCAGTTGTTGAATGGAGACCTCCCAAAAGTCCAACTGAGGTAAGAAGTTTCTTGGGCTTAGCAGGATACTATAGAAGATTTGTTAAAGGCTTTTCCATTATCGCCTCTCCTTCGACTAAGCTCTTGCAGAAGGAAGTAAAGTTTATTTGGGATGACAAATGCCAAGAGAGCTATGAAACTCTCAAATCCTTGTTGACTCAAGTGCCTATACTTACTCTACCAATTGAAAGGAAAGAGTATGTAGTATACAGTGATGCTTCTCACAATGGTCTAGGATGCGTTTTGATACAAGAAGGGAAGGTTATTTCTTATGCCTCTCAGAAATTAAAACCGCATGAATTGAATTATCCTACTCATGATCTTGAACTTGCTGCTATAGTGTTTGCTTTAAAAATATGGCGGCATTATTTGTATGGAGAGAAATGTCATATATTCACTGATCACAAGAGCTTAAAGTACTTGGATACTTGATACGCTCAAATTACACCTCCCTAAAGAAGCATAAGCGATCGTTATCAAGTAAAGAACCCAACTTGTAGGTTGGGGTCGATCCCACGAGGAAAATGGTTTAGACTTTACTTTAACCCACGATTATATTCAATTAGTCAAAG
>JAJOOO010025234.1:0-10205 GCA_029582685.1 Solanum piurae | reverse complement strand
AGCCAGGTTGTAGTATCCTAGGATGTTTGAAAAATTGCACTAAGTAGAGTCCTTTTCATGGATGTGACATGCACCACATCTAATGAGAGGGAGGCTACGAAGTGTTTTAGGAAAACTTCGCTTTCTTGATATTCTTATCTTGCGTTGGTATAATATCTCCTTATAATCCTTTGTTATGTGCCTAAAATCAGGCCTTCTCATAGAGCTTACGCAAGGGATGCTAATGCACACAATTCTAACGTAGTCCCTCCAGTCCCAAACCATGAGGTTTTGACTGTAGAGTTTTGGAATACGATCCAACTTTTTGCTCAGAGTGTAGCCAACCAGAATTGTCAACATGCCTAGTTCCTACTAACAGTAATGTTGGATCAACTGCAGCTAGAGTTTAAGATTTTGTTTGGATGAATCTGCTTGAGTTTTTAGGATCGCAAATTGGTGAGGACCTACATAATTTCATTGATGAGGTTAAGAAAATATTTGGAGTGATGCAAGTGACTGGTAGTGATAGGGTGGAATTGGAATCCTACAAGCTTAAGGATGTGGCTCACATATGGTTCACTCAGTGGCAAGATGACAGGGGTTACTTTCTCTTTTGTAACTCCCTATATAGCAGTAAACTTCGATGTAAGTCCAGAAACTCTTTTAGAACCCTTCTCAGTCTCTACTACAGTCGGTGACCCAGTTATAGATAGACGGGTAAACAAAAATTACACTGTCACAGTCTATCAGAAAAACACCTCAGCAAACTTGTAGAGTTATAAATCTAGACTTCGATATCATTCTTGACATGAATCGGTTACATTCATGTTATGCCTCAATCGATTGTAGTACTAGGATCATTCATGTTCAGTTTGTAGACGAACCGATCTTAGAATGAAAGGTTAGTAGCTTAGCGCCTATGGGTCGATTCATTTTTTACCTTAAATCCAGAAAGATGGTCTCTAAGGGTTATCTCTA
The DNA here is from genome assembly GCA_029582685.1 of Solanum piurae. Classification (NCBI taxonomy): domain Eukaryota; kingdom Viridiplantae; phylum Streptophyta; class Magnoliopsida; order Solanales; family Solanaceae; genus Solanum; species Solanum piurae. Next base: position 9,248 of record JAJOOO010025234.1, on the reverse strand, counting down.
TCATCTAGTTCGGGTTAAGGATTCAAGCTCTGAAACCCCAACTCTTGAGTCAGTCCCAGTAGTTAATGAGTTTCCAGAAGTGTTTCCAAAAGATCTTCCCAGAGTTCCTCCCGAAAGGGAAATCGACTTTGGAATTGATCTCCTTCCAAATACCCTGCCTATTTCTAATCCTCCTTATGGAATTGCTCCAGTTGAGCTTAAGGAATAGAAAGAGAAGTTAAAAGACCTTCTAGATAAGGGCTTCATCAGACTTAATATTTCTGCATGGGTGCACCAGTGTTGTTCGTAAAGAAGAAAGATGGTTCTCTCAGGATGTCCATTGACTATAGGAAGTTGAAAAAAGTCACAATCAACAATAAGTACCTTATCCCCAGGATTGATGACTTGTTTGACCAACTTCAGGGTGCTAGTCATTTCTCAAAGATGGACCTCAGATCCGGCTAGCATCAGCTCAGAGTCAGAGATAGTGACATCCCGAAAATAGCCTTCAGAACTCAGTATGGTCATTATGAATTTTTTAGTTATGTCATTTGGACTAACCAATGCTCCTACAGCTTTCATGGATTTGATGAACAAGGTGTTCAAGTAGTACTTGGACTTGTTCGTTATCGTCTTTATTGATGATATCCTCATTTACTCTATGATTGAGGAAGAACATGCAAACCATTTGAGAAATGTTCAACAAACTCTCAAAAATCATCAGTTATTCACGAAGTTTAGCAAATGTGATTTTTGGTTGCAATCCGTTGCTTTCCTTAGTCATATTATGTCCAGCGATGGGATACAAGTGGATTCCCAGAAAATAGAAGCAGTGAAACAATGGCCCATACCTACCTCTCCTACAAATATCAGAAGTTTCTTGGGTCTAGCGGGTTATTACAGAAGGTTCGTGGAAGAATTTTCATCCATAACCTCTCCAATGACTAAGTTGACTCAGAAAAATGTCAAGTTTCAGTGGTCAGATGATTGTGAGAAGATCTTTGTAGAACAGAAAACTACGTTGACTATAACTCCTATTTGGACTCTACCAGAGGGTTTGGACGGTTATGTGATTTGTTGTGATGCATCCAGAGTTGGCCTAGGTTGTGTGTTGATGCAGCGAGGTAAGGTTATAACTTACGCTTCTAGACAGCTTAAGTTGTATGAGAAGAACTAACTGACCCATGACCTCTAGCTTGCAACAGTGGTGTTTGCACTTAAGATTTGGAGACATTACATGTATGATGTTCATGTAGATGTGTTCACAGATCATAAAAGCCTTCATTATGTATTCACCCAGAAAGAGTTGAATCTTTACCAAAGGAGATGGCTTGAGTTCCTCAAGGATTATGATATGATTGTGCATTACCATCTTGGTGAGGCCAATGTAGTAGCAGATGCTCTTAGTTGACTATATATGGGTAGTGTTGCCCATGTTGAGGAAGAAAGAAAGGAACTAGCAAAATAGGTTCACAGGCTTGCTCGCTTGGGAGTTTGCCTTATGAGCATATTAGATGGTGATGTAATAGTTCAGAATGGGTCAGAATCTTCATTGATACTGGAGGTTAAGGAAAAGCAAGACAGTGATCTGATATTGCTTCAACTAAAGGGTGCAGTCCATCAGCAGAAAGTTGAGGTTTTCTCCCAAAGGGGAGAAGGTATTCTTTGCTATCAGGGTCTATTATGTGTTCCTAATGTGGGTGAGTTGAGACAGCAGATTCTTGCAGAATCCCATAACTCCAGATATTCTATTCATCCAGGTGCCACTAAGATGTACCGTGATCTGTGAGAAGTCTTTTCGTGGAATGGTATGAAAAGGGATATAGCGGATTTTGTGGCTAAGTGCCTCAATTATCAGCAAGTCAAGGTAAAACATCAGAAACCAGGAGGTATGACTCAAGAGATCGACATTACTACTTAGAAGTAGGAAGTGATCAACATGGACTTCATCACAGGTTTACCTCGTACTCACAGACAGCATGACTCCATTTGAGTGATAGTGGATATAGTTACTAAGTGTGTGTGCTTTTTAGCTGTCAAGACTACAAATTCATCGGAGGTTTACGCCAAACTTTGCGTTAATGAGATAGTCAGGTTGCATGGGGTTCCTTTGTCTATCATCTCAGATAGAGGTCCTCAATTTACCTCTCCTTTCTGGAAGTCGTTTAAGAAAGTTCTTGGTACTCAGGTTAATCTTAGCACAGTATTTCATCCGCAGATAGATGGGTAAGCAAAGCGTACTATTCATGCCTTAGAGGACATGTTAAGAGCTTGTGTGATCGATTTAAAGGGTAGTTGGGATGATCACCTTCCTCTTATAGAGTTCTCTTACAATAATAGTTACCATTCCAGCATTCAGATGGCCTCTTATGAAGCATTGTATGGGCATAGATATAGATCTCCAGTTGATTGGTTTGAAGTAGGTGAAGAAGCTTTGATAGGGCCATATTTAGTTCATGATGCTTTGGAGAAACTGCAACTCATTAGAGATAGACTTAAGACAACCCAGAGTCGCCAGAAGTCCTATGAAGATGTAAGGAGAAGGGAACTACAGTTCCAAGTTGATGATTGGGTTTTCTTGAAAGTGTCACCTATGAAAGGGGTGATGAGATTTGGAAAGAAAGGGAAGCTAAGTCCTAGATATGTAGGCCCTTACAAGATCTTGAAAAGGGTTGGTAAATTGGCCTATGAGTTAGAGTTGCCAACAGAACTAGCAGCAATGCATCTGGTTTTTCACATTTCGTCCCTGAAGAAGTGTGTGGGTGATCCAGCATCTATGGTACCTTTAGAAAGTGTGTCTGTGAAGGATGGTCTCACCTATGAAGAGGTACCTATTGAAATCCTTGATCATCATGTTCGAAGGTTGAGGAACAAGGAAGTCGCTTCAGTCAACGTTTTGTGGAGGAGTCAGTCCGTCAAGGGAGCTACTTGGGAAGCAAAAGCAGCCATGAAGGCCAAGTATCCTCACCTCTTACCTTCTGATTCCATTCCAGCTTGAGGTAATAGTTCCTCTTCAGTTTTTTAGTCATTCATGCGCAGTTTCAGTCTTAGCATCATGTTCCTTCGGTTTTGTACTTGCATTTCAAGTGTATTTGCATGTTCTTGGAACTTAGTTCAGTCAAATATCAATTTCCAATATTTAGTGGAAGGGTTTGTAGCTCTTTCCCTCCATTTCAGCTAGTTTAGTCTTCATTCGAGGAAGAATATTCCCAAGGGGAAGATAATGTAACACCCCGTATGCTAGAACTACCAAAATGTAGAATTTTAGAAGTTGCAGGTGGAACCCACGGTTGCGACCCATGGACCGTAGGGCAACCCACAATCGTTCGTTCTTGTGGTTCGTGGATCACCATCTGCAACCCTCCACAAAAAGACCCAGAAAAATAATCAAAGTCCTAACACACGCCAGGACCTACGGACCGTAGGTTAGACCATAGTTCGTGGTCTAGCACAATAGGTCAGAGCCTCTAATTCCAGCCCCCAGCCGTCAATTAACAGTTGACCAGCATGGACCGTTAGTCGATCGACGGTCCGTCAGTCCTGTCCGTCTGTGACCCCGACAACAATTAAGTCAAGGTCTTTTGGTCTTTTCCTTATGCATTGGACCCCTAAACTACGTCGTTTAAACCCTAAACTACGTAGTTTTGGTCAGTTTTAGCCTAGAAACATAACTAGAACTTACCTAAGTTAGATCATTCATCAAAACATAGAAAAATTATAGTGTAAGAGGAGAAAGAGGTCAAGAACCCTAGTTCAAGAACGTAACAAGGTTTCATTAGTTTCAGCCCCGAAATCAAAAGATTTCACTGTGGAATTCATCACCAAGTATGTGGGATTTCACTAGTGGGTTCCTTTCATCCATTAGGTCCCTAGATTTTAGTCAGTTTCTTGATTCCCTTCAGATTATCTAGACCTAGGGTTTCTAGAATTTCAGTAGATTATTATGAATTGCTTACTTTAATGTTCCTAATCAGATTATCATGTTGTAGTATTGTTTTTGCCCAGATTCAAGCATAAACTCAGAACCCTAGCTATGTAGGTCTTTTAGTTCATGAACTACACATACTAGTCATATATTTCAGTTACACATGCCTCTGATTTAAATGTTTCATTATTAGTCCATTAATGTTGCATTTTTAGTTAGCATGTCAGTATTTTGTGCTATCTAGTATTACAGAACTTCAGTCATAAAGTGTTAATTACTTAAATCAATTGAGAGAAGCTTAATACTGAGTGGATTAGGGTTAGTCACCCTCAAGTCCCAGAACTATGTGCCTCATAGGTTGTAAGTCCCCTCTGTGGGCATCATTTTAGTGATCACGCCAGTATGCCTCTATACCTCTGGCAGGGTATATTTGGTCCTCTCGATGGGGCATATACATCGGACTCCACATTTAGCTCATGTGGTTTTATGTAGGTTATTAGTAGCTCCCTTACAGTTAAGTCATATTATATTGCATTGACCATGTTATTAGTATAGTTCAGTATTCAGTTTCAGCATGTTATAAACTTAGTCATTGCGTTTAGTTTAGTCATGTTCAATATTTCCAGTATCCTTACCATGTTCAGATTATATCATTGCTTTATTTGCTTGTTCAGTTATGTTATTACTCAGCTTTATTCTATCATGCATGCTCAGCACCTTTCAAGTACTGATGCATACTTTACGCTACATCTTCTCCTGATGTAGGTTCAGGTCCTCAGTAGTCAGACCATGCATAGATCGGTCCCCGATCTTTAGTTCAACAATATTAGTAGTGAGTCTTCATTCTTCGAGGACTAGTGACATAATTATCTTTCTTAGTTTTAGCTTTAGTTTTAGTTTTGTTAGATCTAGCTGGGGCATGTCCCAGAATTTCTAGTTAGTAGAGGCTTTATTTCAGACATAGTTAGTTTCAGCTTTAGTCTTAGAGTTTGACTTTTCATTTATAATTAAACTCTCAGTTTTCATATATTCAACTTAGTATATGGGTATTCCCCATCATTTCAGATTATTTATATGATTTAGCTTTCACACAGTATTTATTGACTTGAGTTTGCTTTAGTATGCTTATGTTATGCCAGTAGGGTTAGCTTGGGGTCACTCGTGATCCTAGGTCCTGTGTCCGCGTCTAGTGGGTAGTCTCGGGGCGTGACAAGTTTCTTGGTACAACTAGTGATTCACAGGCTTGTTTGGAGGTTATAGGCCACAAGCAGGGTTTCTTGTATATTTTTGAGTACACGACAAAGTTCTCGAGTAGGCTACACATACTCCATTATTTCTATTAGGGAAATAAACTATTAAGGAATTCATTAGATTATTGACTTTTCCACTTCATCTAGCATGAGAACACTTTATCGCAAGAGGGTTTTCTTTTCCATAGGTAGTTTGTCATGCGATGGTCATGGAGTAGGCATGAATGGACACCTTTTTAATTGGTTGTAAGAGGTCCTGCCATCAGTATAATGTTGATAGGATCTCACCCTAAGGTTGAAATCATCTTAGTTAGGATCATCCTCACTCTCGATCTACCCGACCCATGGAGAGAGCACCTCAAGTTCTAGGCGGTATTGTGTCAAGTTAGGGTACCTAGAGTGGATGGAATTTACAAAAAAATTCTCAGTATTTTCATTTTGGATATTTAGGTTCTGTGGCTCATTCCATTTTTGTTGGGCCATCTTAGTAGGCTTTTTTTCAGTTTGAAGTGTTATTCTTGTTGCGAGTTTGACAACTTTGGTCTGGAGTTTCATAGGGGTCAACTTTTGATACTGCATGGTCAGTATATTTACGCTCCTAGGGTCTTGGTAAAGTCAGCTCGGGCAAGTCCCCAGAGTGTTAGAGATGGTGCCCCAGTATTGTAATTAGTGATGCATATGTTAAGTTAGGGGTCAGACACGTTCCATTCAATGCTCTTACAGGCAGGCAATAGGCTGAGGTTCCAGGTATCGCTAGTATAAGTGTGACCTCATATTTCATTTACCCCATAGTTTCCTATAGGATATATATTTGGGGTTTTTATCGACATACGTTCCTTGCTGTCTACTTATCCCTATTTTTTGTTATGTGTCTATGTTCATCCTCTCTAGATGATTTCATTTGGTAGTGGATAGTTTTGGAAGTGTTTATATGTTTGGAATAGTCATGGAGTAATATATTATGCCTTTGTTCTTAACTATCTTGCTCATGTAAGTTATTTTTATTCTCTTATTCTGATTGGATTAGCTTTGACGAATACCTTTGTCACTCATTGTCCCCTAGTTAATTGTTATGACGTTAGTTACTGAGTGGTGTGATGGAAGGTGTGATATTTGGTTTGTTTGGCTCAAAATTACTTTAAACTATTATTTCCCTTGCCTAAACCCTATTTCTTCTTCTTTTGTGGCAAGGTTGAGGTTTTGCTCTTTTTGTCTCATTATCATAGGCTTGGTGTTTAGAATTGATTGTTAATCCGAGGATTGACTCTTTCTAAATAAGTAGTGTCGGATGGTTATGTTTGAGTTTGGGAGGTTAGAAAGTGAGTAGTTTAGAATGTTATCGGTATGGCGATGACTTGGCCAAAGGTTTTCTATGGAAGGTTTTGTGGAGTTTGTGGGGACAATTGAGTAAAACACATATGTTCTATTGACGACCAGCGGGGAGGAGTAAGTAAATTTGTACAAGGGTGTCCACTTTTTTATTATTGGTTCATTTTACCAACATTTGGGTATAGTTCCCATTTATGGACTTTCTGGTGTTTAGCTATCATTGTTTGAGTTCTGGGTTATGGTAATGTTCTACATTGCGAGTAATATTACTTTCTTTCATTCTAGTCACTATTTAATACCTTCATTTTGTTGGAGTTCTATGTTGGTTGTGTCAATGGTTTAAGAGGTCTGACTTTTTGATTTTCATATATGTTGTGGCATTCATTAATAGCTTCTAAACTTCTATTTTGCTAGAGATTGAGAATCTGCTTAGAAGGCTCATCTTATGATTGAGTAAAAGTAATGTTCACTTGTTTTAGGATGTGAGGTTTTGGGTGTACCATTGTGGTTACCTTGAGGTTGTTTGGTTTTATTGCATCACTCTTGACAGTTTTTATATGTTTTTCCTCTACCTACCAGTTCAATTTCCATTGGATTAGGGTGGTTTACTGAGTTTTGCACTCGGTCGCTGGTTCGTGGATTCTTAGTTGTAGTCTCTATTACTTCGGGCTTACAGTTTAATGTAACTTTTGTTTTCTAGAAGATCATGAGTAGAAGGTTATCATTGGAGTTGGACTTAGTGTGGTTGTATCTATAGATTAGTCGTCCATTAAAGTAGTATTTCAAGTTTGAAAGGTTACATAAAAACTTATATTTTGGGTTCGAGAGTTATTGGGATTGAACTTTGGCCTTATGTTCTGGTCTGAATAACTTATTATATATTTTCCCACTCTTCGATGTTCAGATTGTGTTGGGAATATTTTTGTATGGTTTAGGATGGGTAGGATATCTGCAATGAATATAAGATTTGGAGTAGGATGGAAAAAGTTTTACAGGTTTAAAGTAGGAAGGAAAAAGTTTTACTTAAGAGCTAAGTAACATCTTCTCTTGTCTATTGGTCGCCTCATTATGTTGTATTTGTGTGGTATTGGTTCATCGCAGATAGGTTTGTTGCATTCAATTGTGTTGGGTCTGGTTGGAAGGAAGTCATTACCAAAAGGAAGGAGTTGGGGTTTCTATTTTGAGTTTTGAAGAGATGAAGTCAATTTATGAATTTCCTATCAACCTGAGTTTTAGGTTGTCATCGCTCGACCTAAGAGGGTATTTGTAAGGTCAGGAAAAGAGTGTAGGACGAGTACCTTTTATTAGTGGATGTTGTAATGAACCTTAATGTTATTTTTGCTATTTTTTGTTCATTTTAGCATTAAGAGTTTTCATGTAGCAGCCCTAATTAATTTATGACTTGTTTGAACTGATAGTTCAGTAATCGGGTCGTTCGTTTGGGTTTGGTGCAAGTTTCTATGTGTTGGAGCCTTTATGTAACAACTCCAACCGTCGTTATTGAGGAAAGGTATACATTAGAATTCCATGGGATTAGGAAATATTTAGCTAACAAAAAGAAAATTTTCTAATTGGAGTGGAAAGGGGCCACTGCCCTACTGACTTCCGCCACAGCAGCCAAAATTCCGCTACAGCGGGATGAAGAGGCCGCTACAGCAGGATGGAGGCCTTCAGAGTGACCTTCATCTGGAACAAACTCCAAGCGCGATCATGGCGCCCCTTCACCCTAAAAGCCCCATTTTAATAGATTTTCAGCAAATCAGAGTATATAAAGTACCCTAGTACCTAAATATGCAATTATTTTAGAAAAATAACCCTTAAATGGTGTCCGAATCAGAGTTTTACACCAACAAACTTTTAAACTTCCCCCACCCATTTCAAAATTGTTTCGACCAGATTTTCACAAAATCTTTACGCTCAGAACATTGTAGAGACCTTGTGAACGTAAGGGAAGTGCCCATGCTGCATTTTTCTATCAAATCAAGCAACTTATTTTCAATTCAAAAAGAAACTGCCCTAAGACTTTTCTAATCAATCGTTTAACACCATCCAATCGTAGTTAAGTAAGTATGGAAGTAATTAGCGTGAGGAATAAGAACATTACCTTGAATTCGCCATTTGAAGTAAGGCGATTGAGAAAGTTTTGGAGAGTTTTGAGGGAGAAAGGGAGGAAATGGGGAAACCATTCCCATTTTCCCCCCTTTACTATTTTCAATCTCCTGCTACAGCGGGAGGGTCATCACCACAGCAGCCCTGCCTCAGCGGGAAGCCTACCGCTCTAGCAGCTTCAAACTAGACCAATCGGCGTGTCTCTTGTCTTTTTAGATCGGGTGTCACGTTCTGAAATATACATTGGACCAAGTGTCATGTTTCGACACATATATTGAATTGGGTGTCACATTCCGACACATGCATATTGGATCGGGTGTCACGTTCCGACACACTAACACTTTGGGTGTGGGTTCCATGAGATGACCATTGTACTATTGTATCTACATCTGATTGAGAATATCGAATTGTACATTGCTCCTTAAATGATCATTGAATTCTTCATGCTATACACATATGTGAGTTTACTGTATTGTAAGTTAATTGGGTATATCTTATTTTATGAGGAATTAACTATGAATGGTAATGCCAATTCGGTAGTTTGTATGATAGATGGAGACCGAGGCTCCAGGTGTTACTATGGGTTACTTAGAAGGGTGGTATGTGTTCTCCAAAGTTGAGAAGTGGGGTGGTATTCCTGTCGTAAAAGTTAAGTA
>JAJOOO010025231.1:0-11370 GCA_029582685.1 Solanum piurae | reverse complement strand
TTGGAAATACTTTGACTAATTGGATATAATTGTGGGTTAAAGTAAAGTCTAAACCATTTTCCTTGTGGGATCGACCCCAACCTACAAGTTGGGTTCTTTACTTGATAACGATCGCTTACACTTCTTTAGGGAGGTGTAATTTGAGCGTATCACCTATCAACTGAAAAATGATGCCCAAGTTTGGTTTACTCAATGGAAAAGTTATAGGCCTTTAGAAGCGGGTCCTATAGAATGGGAAGAGTTTAAGAAAGCATTCCCTGGTAGGTACTTTCCCCGTGAGAAGAGGGAGGTTAAGGTGGAGGAGTTTATAAACCTTAGGCAAGGTAGCATGAGTGTGGAGGAGTATTCCTTGAAGTTTACCCTATTGTCTAAGTATGCTCCATCTTTGGTGTCTAACCCTAGGGATGAGATGAGTCGATTTGTGACCGGTGTATCTGACCTAGTTAAGGAAGAGTGTCGTACGACAATGCTCCATGATGATATGAACATCTCTAGACTTATTGTGTATGCTCAATCTATTGAGGAGTACAAACTTGAGAGGAAGAATAGAGAGATGAAGAGGTTTAGGTCCGATGAACAAAGTCAACCAAGGTCCAAAAAGAGGTTCTACAATAAAGACTCCTCAATGGTGAACAATGATAGGGTGTATAACTCTAAATCTCAAGGAGGGAAAGGAAGTGGTTCTTCTTTTGAAAGATCTAGGTGTGCCAAGTGTGGGAAGCAACATTTGGGTGAGTGCCTTGCCGGCACGGATGGGTGCTTTGGGTGTGGAAAGAAGGGTCATAAGATAAGAGATTGCCCAACACTCTCGGCAAAAGGAAGAGAGACCAAACAAGCTTCTCTTGATATCCCAGATCCTAATGTTCCAAAAAGAAACCGTTTCTATGTGCTTCAAGCTAACAAGGACAAGGGAGCTAATCCGGATGAAGGCACCGATAAGTGATAGTTCCTTATGGTTGTGAATGTTGTGTTGAGGTTCCTAAGTTGTTTTCATGTTAAGCCTTAGTTGGGTTTTCTCCTAAGTGGGAGATAGTATGTTGAATAGTAAGGTTGTTGAGAGTTTTGATATCCTTATCTCTTTCCTTCTATTCCTATTCAAGCTTGAGACCTAGAGTTCCTTGTAGCTTGTTTAATGTTTTGGAGTCATGTGTGAATATGTGTTTCCATGGTCTCCTTATGTTATGCATGTTCTTGATAAATTATGATTATATGAGAAAATGATTTTGTATGAATAATGTTCCTCTTGTTGATTTGCATTTAGTATGAGTTGTTTATATGCTTCATGAGGTTGAATTGTTGAACATGCCTAAATGTGTTTTTATGAAGAAATTTCATAATGTGCTTAATGATGTTGTGATGAGAATGATATGATTTGGAGAAGGTAATTCTTCTAATGAAATGAGAAATGTTGATGTTTTGGTGCATAATGAGTTTCTAGATGTAGTTCCTACTTTCTTGTGTTGCATTGAGCTTATTGATGTGGATTTGATGTTTCCTCCTAGTTTTGTGCATTTGTTTATGATGTTGCATGCATGATGGGCTTCTAGTCTTGAGTCGTTTGCCTCTTAATGTGTTTAAAGTGTCATTCGAGGACGAATGTTTCTAAGTGGGGGATAATGTAACGACCCGTAAAATGAATAAGTGAAACTAGAGCCTAACTAGTGTGTCTTTAAGTTGATGTCAGGTTTGAGGCTGTAAAATGTTGTTCCGAGCTTAGTTTGAGGGGTTTAGGGGTTAAACCTCAAGGTACGACTCCCCAAGGACCACCCTAAGGGACCTTGAGGAGGACCCTAAAGCCTAACCCCAAGGCCCCAAAAGAGAAATTTGTCAAAAATGTTGTGACCTACGGAAGAGGGTCTACACCTCGTAGGTCCATCCACGCCCCATGGATGGCCTCCGTAGGTCAAGCCCCCTTATGCAAGCTGCAGCCACGAACCACGCCCATGTAGGATGGTCTGTGGACCCATCCACGGTCCGTGGATCACACCTGTAAAAGATAGTGTGGTTCGGCCTAATGAGGGGTGGTTTGGTAAATTGCTATTAAGTCTAGTTTAGTTGAGGACGATTTTTATTAGTTATTTATGGTATTTTAAGGGTTTTTAAAGTATTAAAACATATTTTAGACTTCATTATTTCAAAACCCAAAACACAAACCTCCCCTCCCCTCCAAAAGTTCTCTCTCTAGAAACCTCCATTGGAGGTGAAGACTTCAAGCTTCCAAGGTCAAGACTTCAAGTTTTTCAAGGGATTTTCGTGGATTTGTTCTATTAAAGGTATGGTGGTCTTCATCCTTGACTTAGTTTCTTTCAAGGATCCAATTTCAAAAGTGATTTCAAGTCTTCAAAGTTTACCCAATGTTTCCAAAGTCTTCAAAGCTTACCCAATGATTTCTTCCTAGAACCCATGTTTTTCCCCAAATTCTTAAGTTGTGAATTGAGATTGGGAATTAGTTGATTATGCAAATGTTTTGAATTGTTGATGTTGTAACACCCCAGAAATCTAATGACCAAAGCTAGAGCCTAATGTGTAGTCTAGAGTCCTAAAGAGGGTAAACGTCAAGGTAAGAGTCGTAAAATGACTTACCTAGGTTAGCACTAGTGTTTTAGTCCCTAAACGTCAAGGCATAGCCCACCCAAGGACCCTCTAGGGATGAGGGACAATGGGCTGCTCAAAAGCTGTCTAAAAACAGCTGCAATCCACGAGTTGTGGATTGACTCACGCCCCGTGGATGGAAGTCGTGAGTCAAGACTTAGCTTCCTCAAACCTCCCCAAAATCTCCTAGTCTCAGTCCCATTCCACGAGCGTGCATTACGGTCCGTGGACAACCTCACGCCCCGTAGAAAGGTCTCATGGATGAGGCCTGAAGGCTGGCCAAGATGACAAGTCCCAGCCCCAAACCACGAGTGACCAGTACGGTCTGTGGTTCCAACCATGCCCCGTGGTTGGGGTCTCATGAATGGGGGCCTGGGAAGTTGCCTTAAGTCGGCCATCTTAGGGGCAAATGGGTAAAATTCTAATTTATTAATTAAGGGTAGGGACTGTTATTATTATTCATTTTAGATGTTTTAAATACTTTTAACTATTAAACAACTCTTTTAACTCTCATAACTCACAAACTCAAACTCAACCAACTTCCCTCCCAAAAATATTCTCTCTCTAACTCCATTGAAGAACAAAGAAGAAGGCCAATATTAGGGTTCAAGATCCAAGCTTTTCACTCCAATTTCGTGGGAAAACATCAACTAAGGTATGGGGACCTTGATTCATGGAACACTTTTATCCATGAAGCCCTTCAACTCTTGATTTCGAAATTGGTAACTTATTCAAAAACTAGGGTTTTCATTCTAGCCATGGGTTCTTTCTAAAAATGATTTTATTATGTTAATTGCATTATATTATGGATGATTTGATGTTTAATGGTGATTTTTATTGTGAAATTCCCCTTGAATCCATGAACACTTCCATGACCCCAATTTCATGTATTGTGATGGGTGTAATGATGCATGATGATTACTATGAATTGTTTCTATGTGAATTTAGTTATTGAATCTAGTTTTATTCATGCCTATTGTAGTATCTTTAGGTGTAATTGTGAGACATGATTCATGACCTTGAAAAGGGGTAAATTGCTAGGGTTTGTAAATGTGGATGTAAGATGTGTATAAACTATTGATTAACTTAGAAAGTAAATCTCCTATGACTAAGGTGTAAATTATGGTATTGTTGAAAGGTTGTTCTTCCCTTACCCTTACACTTGATGATGTATGAATAGTCTAGGATGATGATGATGTTATTGTGTTGATTGAAAGTCCATTCTCATGAAAACACTATGAATGTAATGTGAAAGTTCTACTCACATACTAATGTTGATTCTAAGGTTGAAAGTACATTCTCACCTAATTGAATCTATGAGCTATTTTATGAGTTGTATTGAATGAAGGGCAAAATATTCCTTCACACATGTAAATGTAATTCAAGATTAATTATGTATAATTTGGGAAATAATTCTTAGCACCGAATGGATATGGAAAATGAGGTAGAGGCCCTCCCGTCAACACAATAGGCCGGGTCATCAAAATTATTCTCATGAAATGGAAGCTCCTCCGCCAATACAATAGGTCGGGTTTCTAGAAGCAATCTCCCTATCCCATAACTATGTGCCAACATAGGACTTTAGCTAGTGGATCCACCTTAAGGCTAAACATGTTAGTTCTACTTTAGGCAAGTAGGACACCTTCTTTCGGTGTGGGGTTACACGACACCGGATTCCATGTAACTCACATGGTCTATGTCGGTTATGACTATTCTTCCCTATATGATAAGATAACGAATGAGACATGAACTAAACTATGACTTCTTGGTGAGTTTACTTAGTAGGAGTGGGGGTATGGGACTTCACTTTTACATTGCACAAGTAGACTTAGTAGGATGTTATGGGATGGTTCATTTATGTTATGATGAGATATAAATGTATGCATGTATGTTGAATGGATAATTGGTCTGAATGACTTTCTTTATGTTCAAGTAATGTACATGACTAGTTCCTTAATTATGACTATTGATGATGATGAGGTCTAAAGATAATATGTATGACTAAGGTAGCTTCAAAGGAGTACTTAGTGTGGTTGGTATTATGGGATGCCAACCATACATTGCACAAGTGTTCTTTAGGGGTTGCTAAGGTAATAGCTTTACTATGTAATGAGCATAAATGTGATTTTGGCTTGTATGTGACAGTGAAGATGCATGTTGGTTTCTAAACTTCACAAATGCATACTTTTCAAAGAAAATGTCCTTTTATCATATTTCAAGGATTTTATGCATGTTTCCATACTTAGTACTTTATGTGCTAACCCCCTTTATTCTACATTTTTATAAGTGTAGGTTCCAGCTAGGTGACATACACTTTCTTTCTTGAAGAAGACTTGGATTGCTTATATCCAAGTTGTGGTGAGTCCTCAAGTTTGAGGACGAATTAGTCATTTCTTAGTTTTTATTGTACTTGTTATATTGAGACGTTTATTGATGTAAAGGGCTAAGTCCCAAACTTTATATTCCTATGTTTTAGATGGTAAATGAGACAAAGTCTAGATTTCCTATGATTTTCCTTTATGAGATATGAAGTTGGACTTCGATTGTAAAAGATTTAAATTTTCCGCATTATTTCTATGTCTTATGTAATGATGATGCTAGAGGCTTGTAAGAGACCCCTTCGGGGTCAAGTACATTGTGTCGCATCCGGGGTCTAGACTGGGTCGTGATAGATGTTTATATTGAATTAGGTGATTGAATCATGTCAATTTCCTTATCTATTGTAGTATCTTAGATTTATGGGTTGATGTTGGTTCATGGCCTTAGAAGGCAAGATAATGAAGGATCTATGTGTAATAGTGATATGAAGTATATGTGTGTGATCTCAATGAAGGTGTTATGATTATGTTTAGAATGTAATTATGTTGTGATTGAAAGTATGTCCCCAACTTAGTACTTATGAATGATGATGTTATATGTGAAAGGCTATTCTCACACTCACACACACTCATGAATGAATAATGAATGAAGTTTTATGATTATGTTAATGATGAAGTACTTATTGAAAGGCTATTCTCAATTGTACTCTAATGAAAGATAATGACATGTTGTGAAAGGACTTTCTCACAATATGGGATTCTTAGGTGAAAGGCTATTCTCATCTTTGAATCTATGAGCTTTCCAATGAATGAATGTTGGGTTTGATATGGATACTCATCCATGATTTCAGGTGCGGTATCTAGCAACAATCTCTTATCCCATAATAATGAATGTTAAGTACTCTGTGGGGAATAATGCTAAGCACCGAGTGGATATGAATTGGGGTAGATGCTCATCCATGAGTTGAGGCGGGGTATCTAGTAGCAACCTCTTGAGATGGATTCTCATCCGTGAGTTGAGGTGGTGTATCTAGTAGCAATCTCCCTATCCCATAACTATGTGCCCACATAGGATATTATCTAGTGGATCCACCTAAGCTAAAATGAACGGTCCTACCTTAGGCAAGTAGGAATCCCTTATCCGGTGAGGGTGACACCGGGGTTCCATGAATCGCTCACATGGTCTATTTCGGTTAAGGCTTACCCCCACATATAATGTTAATGAACTATGGCTTCTCAAGAATGGACTACTTAGTGTGGGTGGTAGTATGGGATGCCATCTATGCATTGCACAAGTAGGCTTTGAGAGGGGTCATGGTGTGTTCCTTTATAATGTTAAGTGTAATGAATGTGCTCTTATGATGATGTTAATGAAGATGTTGGTCTAATGTCTAATGAATGAAGGTGTTATTAATGAAGCTAATGAAGAATGGTTGACTTAAAGGCTTATATGTCTAATATAATGATGCATGCTATACTTGGATTGTATTATGAGTTACTTCCTTGTTATGACTTTTTGAATATGAATGTGCCTTGTCTATGGTGACTTCAAAGGAGTACTTAGTGTGAGTATTAGTATGGGATGCTACTTGCACATTGGACAAGTATGACTTAGGGTTGCCCTAGATGGTGGTCCTAATGTGTTGATATGACTTATGTAATGTTTATGTCTCTTATGTATGAGTATGGTGTAAAGATTGAAAGGTTGAATGGTATGTTCACTTTTGGTGACCTTAAGGTGGTACTTTAGTGTGGATGGTGGTATGGGACACTATTCATACATTGCACAAAGTATAGCTTGTGGGTTACTTTAGGTGAAGGCATGATGAGAAGGTAATAGTTTATATGTTGATTATGTTCTAATGTGGTTTAAATGACTTGTATGTTGATTATGTCTTATATTATGCCTCTTATGCTTATGTTCATGAAGTTTTATCAAAATGGCATATATCATGACTTTCAAATAAAACATCTGTTTTAAGCATGTTTTTGTATGGCTATCATACTTAGTACTTAATTGTGCTAACCCATTCTTCTTCATGTTTTACTACAAGTGTAGGTTCCGGCATTTGACTTGCTTATCTCTAGTTGAAGCTTGGATTGAGATTCTTCCAAGACTTGGTATGTCATCATGGATTCAAGGACAAGCACTCTTATGTTTCATTTCTTTTCATGTAATAGATTGTTCTTAAACTTTCGATTGTAAAGGGTCTTGACCCTATTTTGTATCAAGTATGTCGTTTAGATGGCCATGTGAAATGATAGACTTTCGCTTGATTTTAATGTTTTCGATTGTTGGATTTATAAAAGAAAAGTTTTAATTCCGCACTATTTCTAAGTATCTTATGCAATGATTATGCTATGAGGCTTGTATGAGACCCCTTCGGGGTCAAGTACGCCATGTCGCATCTAGGGTCTAGCCTTGGGTCGTGATAGAGGTGACCGACTATGTTAAGAAAGTGGAGGGGGTGAGGCGAGAAAGTCAAGCTAAGGCGTTGGCAAAAAGGGCCAAGAATTCAGGCAACTTCCAAGGTTCTTATTCTAAAGGTTCAAGGAGGCCAACACTTGCATCCAAGCCAATTTAGTCCGCTATGACCGCCTCTACAGGTAATTACTCGGGAACTTCATCTCATAATTTTTAGGATAGCCAAGGAGTCGCGCCTTCGACAGGTGGCAGAACATCTTTTGATCGCACTTGCTACAATTGTGGAGAACCTGGGCATATGAGGAGAGATTGTCCCCATCCGCGTGTAGTAGATGTCGTGCAGCAACCTTCTAGAGCAATAGTACCCACGGGGAATGGTAGTAATGGTAGAGCACGTCCATAAGGTGGGCGATGAGGTAATAAGCGAGGCCGTGGAGGTAGAGGAAATGGTAACGGAGGTAGGGGTAACGGGCAACCAGGCAGTGAAGTGGCTCGTCATGATGATAGGGCTCAATGTTATGCTTTTCCGGGCAATAATGAGGCGGAGGCATTTGATGCGGTGATCATAGGTACTATTCTTATTTGTGACCGGATGGCTAATGTGTTGTTTGATCCGGGTTCTACTTATTCATATGTATCCGTGAGATTTGCCTCAGATTTTGATATAATTTGTGATATTCTTGATGCCCCTATTCGTGTTTCTACCCCGGTTGGAGATTCAGTCATAGTTACCCATGTCTATCGTGCTTGCCCTATTTTGTTTATGGGATTTCAGACTTGGGATGATTTGGTGATTTTGGATATGATTGACTTTGACATAATCTTAGGCATGACTTGGTTGGCCCCCTATTATGTTGTGCTTAATTGTAATACTAAGTCTCTAACTCTAGAAATTCCGGGAAGGGGAAAATTATAGTGGGAAGGGGTGTACAAGTCTAAGCAAGCTAAAATCATATCCTCCATTCGGGCTAGAAAACTAGTAGGGCAGGGTTGTTTGGCTTATTTGGCTCATATTAGGGATGTTGAGATTGAGGCTCCATCCATTGAGTCTATTCCCATGGTGTCAAAATTTAGAGAAGTGTTTCCTAATGACTTGCATGGTATGCCTCTGGATAGAGATATAGACTTCTGCATTTATTTAGAACCTGGTACTCGTCCCTTTTCTATCCCTCCATATCACATGGCTCCGACGAAATTAAGAGAGCTTAAGGAACAAATCCAAGAGCTTCTTGATAAGGGATTTATTCGTCCTAGTGCTTCCCCATGGGGTGCTCCAGTTTTATTTGTTAAGAAAAAGGATGGTAGTATGAGAATGTGTATAGATTACCGGCAATTAAAGAGAGTCACAATTCGAAACAAGTATCATTTGCCTTGAATAGATGATCTTTTTGACCAATTGCAAGGTGCACCAATTTTCTCTAAGATTGATCTAAGATCCGGTTACCATCAATTAAAAATTAGGCCTGAGGATGTGCCTAAGACGGCGTTTAGAACTCGCTATGGGTACTATGAGTTTTTGGTTATGTCTTTTAGTTTGACCAATGCACCTGCAACTTTCATGAGTTTAATGAATGGGGTGTTCAAGCCATTTCTTGATTCTTTCGTCACAGTCTTTATTGATGATATTTTGGTTTATTCAAAAAGTGAGGAAAAGCATCCCGACTATCTTCGTATTGTTTTGGGTATTCTTGGGAAGCAAAAGTTGTATGCTAAATTTTCTAAGTGTGAATTTTGGTTGACTTCGGTAGCATTTTTGGGACATGTAGTTTCAAAATAAGGTGTAATGGTAGATCCTCAAAAGATTGAGGCGGTTAAGAATTGGGTTCGACCTAGATCTGTGATGGAAGTTAGGAGTTTTATGGGGCTCGCTAGCTATTATCATCGATTTGTGAAGAACTTTGCTTCTATTGCCACTCACTTGACCAATTTGACCAAAAAGGAGATACCATTTGAATGGACTGAAAAATCTGAGGAGAGATTCCAAAAGCTCAAGACTCTCTTGACCACCACACCTATTCTAGCATTACCGGTTAAAGGTAAAGATTTTATTGTTTATTGTGATGCTTCACATTCTTGTTTGGGTGTTGTGTTGATGCAAGATAAGAATGTTATAGCTTATGACTCGCATCAATTGAAGGTGCATGAGAGAAATTATCCCACACATGATTTAGAGTTGGCAGCGGTAGTGTTTGCTCTTAAGATCTGGCGATACTACCTCTATGGTGTTAAATATGAGGTATTTACTGATCATCGTAGTTTGCAGCATGTGTTCACCCAAAAAGATCTGAATTTAATACAACAAAGGTGGATGGAGTTACTTAAGGATTATGATGTCACCATTCAATATCATCCGGGTAAGGCTAATGTAGTGGTAGACGCTTTGAGTCGGAAAGCGGTGAGTATGGATAGTTTAGCGTGCTTGGGTGTAACCAAGCGACCTTTGGCTAAGGAAATTCAGACCTTAAAGTCTAAGTTCATGCAGTTGGGCATCTCAGAAAGTGTTAGTTAGTATTAAAGTAAGGACCACATTCATGGAGGAAATCAAGGCCAAACAATTTAAGGATGAAAATTTGGAGGAGCTTAGAAAGAAGACTGCGAATGGTAAGGCACAAGAGACCACACTTGATGCGGATGGTGTACTCAATTTTAAAGGGAGAATATATGTTCCTAGAGTAGATGACTTGATTCAGAAATTGTTGGCAGAGTCTCATGGTTCGCGATATTCTATTCATCCGGGTGAAATCAAGATGTACCGAGATTTGAAGAGAATTTATTGGTGGCCGGGCATGAAGAAGGATATAGCGGAGTTCGTGGCTAAGTGTCAAAATTATCAACAAGTGAAGTATGAACATCAAAGGCCCACAGGTTTGCTTCAAAGAATGCCAATTCCGTAATGGAAGTGGGAAAGAATAGCCATGAATTTTGTGGTTGGTCTTCCCAAGACTTTGGGGAAGTTTGATTCTATTTGGGTAGTGGTTGATAGATTGACTAAGTCAGCCCATTTTATTCCGGTAAGAATAGATTATAATGTTGAACAATTAGCTAAAGTTTATGTGAAAGAGATAGTGAGGTTGCATGGAGTGTCCCTTTCTATCATCTCAGACCGTGGTACCCAATTCACATCCAAATTTTGGAGGAAATTGCATGATGAATTAGGCACACAACTCACTTTTATTATAGCCTTCCATCCACAGACAGATGGACAATCGTAGATGACTATTCAAGTATTAGAAGACATGTTGAGGGCATGTGTGATTGATTTTGGAGGGCATTTGGATAAGTTCTTACCTTTGTGTGAATTCTCTTATAATAATAGTTATCACTCCAACATTGATATGGAACCGTTTGAGGCATTATATGAGAGGGGATGTAGATCACCCATAGGATGGTCTGAGGCTGGCGACGTGAAACCTTTAGGGGTTGATTTAGTAAAAGATGCTCAAGATAAGGTGAGGAGCATTCAAGCTAAACTTTTAGCAGCCCAGAGTAGACATAAGAAGTATGCATATCATAAGATAAGAGACATGGCGTGCCAATCTGGTGAAAATGTTCTTCTTAAGGTATCACCCATGAAAGGGGTGATGAGATTTGGTAATAAAGGTAAGCTAAGTCCGTGAAACCTTTAGGGGTTGATTTAGTGAAAGATGCTCAAGATAAGGTGAGGAGCATTCAAGCTAAACTTTTAGCAGCCCAGAGTAGACATAAGAAGTATGCATATCATAAGATAAGAGACATGGCGTGCCAATCTGGTGAAAATGTTCTTCTTAAGGTATCACCCATGAAAGGGGTGATGAGATTTGGTAATAAAGGTAAGCTAAGTCCGTGAAACCTTTAGGGGTTGATTTAGTTAAAGATGCTCAAGATAAGGTGAGGAGCATTCAAGCTAAACTTTTAGCAGCCCAGAGTAGACATAAGAAGTATGCATATCATAAGATAAGAGACATGGCGTGCCAATCTGGTGAAAATGTTCTTCTTAAGGTATCACCCATGAGAGGGGTGATGAGATTTGGTAATAAAGGTAAGCTAAGTCCGTGA
>JAJOOO010025222.1:0-11728 GCA_029582685.1 Solanum piurae | reverse complement strand
CCTGCTTTTAGTTTTGGTATAGATATCATGGTGGCCTCGACGGCCCAATCAGGACTTCTGTGCTAGTTGGCTATTTATTTATATGATCTCCTGGGAGTAGCTGTTTCTTTTATAGATCAGATGGCAGGGGCCTTGCCGGCCGATGGCTTAATTTTAAGCCGAGATATACTTGTTTAATTTCTTGATTGCGTGTGGATGCCATGCGCTAGTAGCAAATGGTTCAGCAGGGTGGGCTTATGGCCCCCTGAGTTTTGGCATTAGGAGCCAGTTGCGCCCCTTGAGTTGGGGTGTGACAACATCATTCCAGATACTCGTCCTATCTCTATTCCGTCATATAGAATGACACCAGCAGAGTTGAAAGAGTTGAAAGAGCAGTTGAAAGATCTCCTAGATAAGGGTTTCATTCGACCAAGTGTCTCACCTTGGGGCGCTCCGGTCTTATTTGTGAGAAAGAAAGATGGTTCCCTTATGATGTGTATAGACTACCGCCAGTTGAACAAGGTTACCATCAAGAAATAAGTATCCTCTTTCAAGGATTGATGATCTTTTCGATCAGCTTCAGGGCGTTTTATGTTTCTCGAAAATTGACCTCATATCAGGTTACCATCAATTGAGAGTAAGGGGCATTCCAAAGACAGCATTCAGGACCCGTTATAGTCATTATGAGTTTTTGGTCATGTCGTTCGGTTTAACTAATGCACCAGCAACGTTCATGGACCTTATGAATAAAGTCTTCAAACCTTATTTAGATATGTTTGTTATTGTCTTCATTGATGACATACTAATCTATTCAAGGAATGAAAAGGATCATGCTAACCATCTCAGGGTAGTTCTTCAGACTTTGAAAGATAAGGAGTTGTATGCCAAGTTCTCTAAGTGTGAGTTTTGGCTTGAGTCTGTGGCATTCTTGGGCCACATAGTTTCTGGTGATGGAATTAAAGTTGATACTCAGAAAATTGAGGCAGTGCAAAATTGGCCTAGACCCACATCTCCAACTGATATTAAGAGTTTCTTGGGTTTAGCTGGCTATTATAGAAGGTTTGTAGAGGGGTTCTCGTCTATTTTGTCTCCTTTGACCAAGTTAACTCAGCAAACAATGAAGTTTCAATGGTCTGAAGCTTGTGAGAAAAGCTTCCAGGAATTGAAAAAGAGGTTGACTACTGCCCAGTTCTAACCTTACCAGAAGGTACTCAAGGTTTTGTGGTGTATTGTGATGCATCTAGAGTTGGGTTGGGTTGTGTTTTAATGTAGAATGACAAGGTTATAGCTTATGCCTCCATACAGTTGAAAGTTCATGAGAAGAACTATCCAACCCATGATCTAGAGTTGGTTGTTGTAGTTTTCGTTTTGAAGATATGGCGCCATTATTTGTATGGTGTTCATATGGATGTGTTCACTGATCACAAGAGCCTTCAATATGTGTTCACTCAGAAAGAGCTCAATCTCAGACAGAGAAAATGGTTAGAGTTACTCAAGAACTACGACATGAGTATTCTTTACCACCCAGGTAAGGCTAATGTTGTTGCTGATTCCTTAAGCAGGTTGTCTATATGTAGCATCGCCCATGTGGAAGAAGGAAAGAGAGAGTTAGCAAAAGATGTGCAAAGACTTGCACTTGAGAGTCAGACTAATGGATTCCACAGAAGGAGGAATAGTGGTGACGAATGGGGTTGAATCATCACTAGTGTCAGAAGTCAAAGAGAAGCAAGACCAAGACCCCATTTTTCTTGAATTGAAGGCGAATGTTCAAAAGCAAAAAGTATTAGCTTCTGAACAAGGGGGAGATGGTGTATTGTGTGTACATATGGTGGATGGACTCCAAGAGAGGATCATGGAGAAAGCTCATAGCTCCAGATATTCCATTCACCCGGGTTCCACAAAGATGTATCGTGACTTAAAAGAGGTCTATTGGTGGAATGGCATGCATTTCTGAATTTGTCGCTAAGTGTCCAAATTGCCAACAAGTGAAAGTTGAGCACCAAAGGCCAGGTGGTTTGGGGCAGAATATAGAACTTCCAGAATGGAAGTGGGAGATGATTAATTTGGACTTTATCACAGGTTTGCCAAGGTATCGCAGACAACATAATTCTATTTGGGTGATTGTCGATAGAATGACAAAATCATCCCACTTTTTGCCGGTAAAGACTACCCATTCAGAAGAAGTTTATGCCAGGTTATATATTCAGGAAGTGGTAAGACTTCATGGAGTACTAGTCTCCATTATTTCAGATAGAGGTACACAATTTACTGCACAGTTCTGGAAATCTTTTCAGAAAAGCTTGGGTTCAAAGGTGAACTTAAGTACTGTCTTTCATCCTCAGAATGATGGGCAAGCAGAGCGCACTATTCAGACATTAAAAGATATGTTGAGGGCTTGTGTGATTGACTTCAAAGAAAATTGGGATGATCACCTACCTCTCATTGAGTTTGCTTACAACAATAGTTACCACGCTAGCATCCAAATGGCTCCATATGAAGCTCTTTATGTGAGAAGATGTAGATCTCCTATTGGATGGTTTGAAGTTGGTGAAGCAGGGTTTATAGGACCAGATTTAGTTCACCAAGCTATGGAAAAGGTGAAAGTAATTCAAGAGAGATTGAAAGTAGCACAGAGTCGTCAGAAATCCTACATTGATGTTAGAAGAAGGGCGTTAGAGTTCAAAGTAGATGATTGGTATATTTGAAAGTTTCACCCATGAAGGGTGTTATGAGGTTTGGTAAGAAGCGGAAGCTTAGTCCCCGATATATTGAACCTTATAGAATAGCCAAGAGGATTGACAATGTAGCTTATGAGTTGGAGCTACCATATGAATTTGCAGCGGTTCATCCGGTGTTTCACATCTACATGTTGAAGAAGTGCATGGGCGATCCTTCATTGATCATATCAACTGAAAATATTGAGATCAAGGATAGCTTATCTTATGAGGAGATTCCTGTCCAGATTTTAGATCGCCAAGTTCGCAAATTAAGAACAAAAGAGGTAGCATCAGTCAAGGTCCTTTGGAGGAACCAATTTGTTGAAGAAGCTACTTGGGAAGCTGAAAAGGACATGAAGAGGAGATATCCAAATCTCTTTGAGTCTGAAGAAAGTGCAGATCAAGGTACTAATTTTCTTCTGAGTGCTCTCTAAATTTTGAATGAGCATGTTGTTTGTTTGCAAATTATTTGTTGGGTGTTTGAGTTTGATGTTGCACACTAAACCTAGTAAGAGTAATCTCATTCGAGGACGAATGTTCCCAAGGGGGAGATATTGTAACATCTCGCAACTAGAAAGAACTAGAAAGAAGTGTAAAAATCTGGAAATAGTCATTTTTGGAAAGTATAAGGAAATCTGAAAACTTTTAAGTAAGTTAGAGTGAGTTTTTGGTCAACTTCAAACGACCATAACTCCTAGATCAGGATGAGTTAGGTGCAGTTCCAGATATGGTTGGAAATCTCTTGGAATGATTTTTCCAACGCCGCTAAGTTTGCGCGATTCCGAGTTTGTATGAGTAAGTTATGCCTTTCGGAAGTTGGGTTGTTGGATTAAGGAAAGTCCAAATCTGGATTTGTGAAGGGTAAATTAGTTTTTTCCTTACCTGATTTGCCTATTTCGTTTTTAGGAATTAATTGGGGTAAAACAAGACTTTATTCAATTTAGAAAAATTAGAATTTACGCTAAGACTTGGAGAGGAGAAGAAAGAAGAGAAAAGAGAAGACAAATCAAGAAATCGCTAAGAACGTTCAAGCTTTGCGAGTGGAATTCGTCGGGGGTGATCCCTACAAGGTATGTGAGATCACATAGTGTTGGGTTAGTTCACCCACACGCCAAACTTGTTTCAATTCAGAAAAATTGGAGTTGTTTGAATGTTAAGAAAGTGAAGTTCTTGAAGAACATTGTTGAATTCTTGTTGGTTGATTGTTGAATGCCTAATGTTGATTTGATTCGTGTTTTCGAGTTGTTTTTCGAGTTAAATCTATTGGGTATTGAGGGTACAAATGATCCTAAGTGCTTGGGAAAGGAACCATTGAAGTTAGGAGGGTTTAGAGATGAAAAACGGAGAAGAAAAGTCATCAAATTCCTAGGGATAGGGGTGGGGCATTGCGCCAGCCAGCGCACCCCAAAATGGTCTCTGAATGTTCACCCTTGGGGAGCCGCGCCCCAGACTGGTTTCTGAATATTGAGGGCTGGCGCCCTGCGCCTCTCAGAGCGCCAGGGACGCCAATTCTCCCCATTAGTTCCCCACCTTTTCGTACTTGTTCTTTAGCAATGTACCTATGTTTCTAAGTTGATCCCAACACTCTAAGGTACATCTAAACATCATGGAATCATCCATAAACATGATATCATGAACCTTGAATCCATAATCCAATTCAAGGAAAATTAGGATCAAAGTTAAGAGAAGTTAAGAGTCAAGTCTAGAAGTTAAGAAGCAAGTCAAAGCAAAGTTTCTAAAGTTTTCAAAAGTCTTTAACAAACATTTTAACATTGTTTTAAGACTTAAGTTTCAAGTTAAGCAAAGAGTAAAGAGTTGAGTTCATTTCTCAAAAATCTATAAGGGAACTAAGTATTCCCAAGAGTTTTAAATGTTTTAAATGTTTTAAATGTTTTCACATTTGAATAAGAAAGAGAAACATCGATTCCAAGGGAGCTTTTAAGCTAAGTTTTGAGTAATTATCTCAAACCAAAGAAAAAGTTTTGATTTTTAAATCATATGAGCTAAGTATATTTTGGGAGTAGTATTGAGCACCGATATGGGGATGCGAGTTCATATTAACTCAAGTCGCCATAAACCATGTAGCCATCATGCGTAGTAAATGATCATACTTTTTAGATGACTCCTTAAGATGTTTTTAGCATAGACTAGTGGATCCACTAAGTTAAGCGTTCTATATGACGGCAAAGTATAGGAAAGTTCTGACAGCGTGGGCAAGACGTTGTATCACCACTTAGGTTCATAGTGGTGGTTGTCGGTTAGAGAATCTCCCACAGAAACTATATTATTTTATTATATGAGTAAAGTTGAGTTTGTTACTGCATTTCCTTTTGCGAACTAAGTTGCTTTTACTGTTTTATAAAACTTTTCATATGTTGCATGTGTTCATTGCTTTATTCTGAGTTAAGTTATTCATGAGTTGAGAAGAGCCAAGGTAAATGTTTCTTTCATAATCTCTTTCGAGCTTATGTTTGTTAGCATTCCAACTCGCATACTCGTACATTCAATGTACTGATGCCAGTTGGCCTGCATCTTATTATGATGCAGACGCAGGTAACCAGGATCATCATCCCGCTCCTCGTTGATCCAGTTGAGCACTCAGAGTCAGTGGTGAGCTTCCTCGCTTTCCGCAGGACTCTTTTATTTGCTTTTTAGTCTTTCTTTATTAGGATGTTGAGGGGTCTATCCCAACATCCATCTCAGTATTATAGAAACTTTATAGACAGTCATACAGTTAGTCATGAATCTCTTATCTTTGTATTGCAGATGTTTTGCTATGAGACTTAAGTTGCCAATTTGGCTAAGATGTTATTTCTTTAAGTTATTGTTTAAACTTATTTTTTTTGAGTAGGTCTTCCGCTGAGTTCAGAAAGGCAGGCCAAGGGTTCGATTGGGACCAGTGATGGTCTTCGAGTGCCAGCCACGTCCGGGGTGTAGACTCGGGGCGTGACAATGGCTACAATAATTCTTGCTATTCGCCTGATTTAACTAGGTTCCTAATTATATAAATAATTCATAATTTTGTATATACTTACCCTAGCTATTTTTATACAATTTATGAAAATTTCATAATAAATTACCATGTTTATATATTGGCAAGCAAAATATATAATTAACGGAGTTCTGAAAAATTCATAAATTTATATATATATAATTTGTATATACTTTGCGAGCGAAATATACAAATAAGTAGAAATATACAAATCGCAACCCCCATAGTAAATAGAATTATAGCTATAGAGCTCAATTATCGAAACTATAGCTGAAGAACCTTATTATGTCTATTATGTTTGCTATTTCCAAAATTTTCTCTACAAAAAAAAACATAATTAATATTCACTATGCCATTTGTGGCCCAAACTAGCATATTACAAGATTTTACATATTGCCTCTATTTTGAACTACTAATTATTATTATAGTTATATATATATAATAAATAATTTGACAGTATAAATATTTTTTAGACTATCTATAATTCAATAGAAAGAGAACTTAATCCGGGTAATGATTATTTTAACAAGTCCCTTTCATGATATTTTTTTAAAGGATTTTCTATTACGTTGCAAAATGATAAAATCAAGGAAGGGGGGGGGGGGGATTTTTATTTATTTATTTACTTATTTATTTTAAGAATAGAACCTATACTTATTTGTGAGAGATTCATTATTCAGTAACGTAAAATGAAAGAATGTATTCCATCCGTCTATCTTTACTTGTCCATTATATTATTTTGAAATGTTTAATAATATTCGTCCAGTTTATAAAGCCAATGAATAACTTATTATTTTGTGTCTATTTTACCCTTGTTATTAAATACTATTCATTTTTCCATGTTTAGATGACTTATATTTAATAAGGGTGATTTGGTAAAATTACTCCTATCATTTACTGATTCTTAATCTCGGTGCTAAATCAATAGTGAACAACTCTGTATTTTCAAATTGAAAACTCTCAACTTTAAATCTAAAAAAGAATATCTTTTATTTTAATTGTTCGTTTTCTATTCGAATTAATAATAATTCTTGAACAATCTAAGGTTAAATATTACCTTTTTCTTTTCCTCTATTTAATCCTGTATGAGTTGTTTTACATTCTCTAATTAGTATATTAGCCAAATTATATATCCATCCGTTTCAATTTGTCCTACTTTCCTTTTTAATCTATCTAAAAAAGAATGTCTCTTCTTTTTTTTTGACAACTTTTTAATTCTAACTTTCTACATGACATGTTTAAAACTATAAAACTAATTTTTTTTTTAGTACATTACACATATCTTTAGTTTAACATTACTACATTTAAAAATCTTATTTATTTTCTTAAACTCCGTGTTAAATTAAAACAGAACAATCAAATTATAGCGTAGGGAGTATTAAAAAAAAGATGATTTTTGAAAGCATAGTTTCTTTACAATCTTCAGTAATATGATAATATCATAGTACTTTTCCTTATTCTCAAAGAAAATAAAAAAGAAGATTGATCACTATCACGTACGTACGCTTTATTTTGTTTGTGTAACATTAATTTGTGGGAGTGGGAATAATAGTCCACTCTGTCATAATAATTGGAATAGCATTAGGTGCTTCTGGGAAATCTCAAAACCATAAGGACTCTTTTTTGGTAGATCCATTTTATTGTTTTTAGTCGGTCTAAAAAAAACATTATTTCATATTTAGTATAATAATTATCCATTTTATTTTTAATAAAATGATTTATAGCTATACAAACATATTTATTTTACATAATAAATTTTAAAAATCTTTTTTTCTCTTTCTTAAACTCTTTATCAAGTCAAACTACATTACCTAAATTGGAGCATTGTATCACTTTTCTTCTTTGCACCTGTTTTTAATACTACATAACCAGCCCCTTAAGCTTATCAAGATATCTCATTTAGATATTCAAACTAAACTCTGTTTCAATTGAATACCTCAACTTCTAATAGTGTTCATGTTAGACACTTTTGGTTCAAATTTTGGAAATTTATTCGCACTTGTTCTCAATTGTTTATTAGTTAAGTTGACCACATAGAATATGTCATATTCTTTAATTATACACATTTGCCTCAATAAGACGTAAAAATCCAGATATTTTCTACTTGAATTTGATATGTACCGTTGAAAGATATAACATATTTATGTAGCAAACTTAACTATCCAATAGACGAATGTAAACACATGCAAAAGTTTTTTCAAAATTTGAATAGAATAAGTACCAAATTAAAACACTTTGTTAGAAGTAGGAATTCAAATTAAACAAAGTTTAGCTTAGTGTTTAAATGAAACATGTTGAAATTAAACCTTATAAGTGATTGACAATCTATGAAACCTTTTCTTTTTGTCTCTTCTCCAATTGTCATTTGTTGGAATAATAACGACCTGCCTCACCTTATGTTATATTCCTGTTGTTACCTATTAATTGTCATACATTTCACTTCACGTTTCTTTAAAAATTATAAATAAATAAAATCTTTATTATTTCATCATGGAAAAATACATAAGTACCCCCAACCTATGCCCGAAATCTCAGAGACACACTTATACTATACTAAGGTCCTATTACCCCCAAACTTATTTTATAAATAATTTTCTACCCCTTTTTGGCCTACGTGGCACTATCTTCTGGGCCCAACGCGTGTTGACAATTTTTTCATGCTATCTGGACGTTGATAGTGTCACGTAGGCCAAAAAGGGGTAGAAAATTATTTATAAAATAAGTTCGGGGGAGGGGGTAATAGGACCTTAGTATAGTATAAGTGTGTCTCTGGAATTTCGGGCATAGGTTGGGGGTACTTGTGCATTTTTCCTTTCATCATCATCCCTCTCCAATAATTACATTTTATTCAAGAACAAGATTAAACTAGCTAATTTTATTTCAAAAACATTTAATATTTAAGGATGGAAAAAATGAAAACAACTAATGAAACTGTTGGTATAGTATTTATTATTGATTGGTAATGCAAAGTGAAAAAGACTTTGTTTCAATTTCAACGTGGTATTGAAAATTATTTTATTTTATGAGAAATTTTAAAATTTGCCTTTAAACTATTGGAGCATGGATACCCTTAGTTGTATTGATAGTGCATTAGGAACTTAGTGTATGTTGATAAGTGTACCACACAAGTTGGTTGTTTAAAAACTTAAGATTTTCAAGATATTCTACCTTTTTCAAATTATTAATTGAGGGTATAATATGTAAAAAAAATTGTCCTTTCTTGATTTGTCAAAATGGATAAGTAATTAGGGACAACTAAAAAAATGAAAAGTGGACAAATAATTAGGGATAGAGGAAGGTATGGACTATAGTCGAAAATTGTGTTGAAATCAACTGTTGTTATTATTAATTGTCTGCTCGAATCTTGAGAAGAATTAACATTGATTACTTGTGTTGGAACACTAAATAGGGTAGTATAAAACTCACTTTCATAATCACTTTTATGTTATGGTCAGTTGATCATGTTGTTGAGTACACATATTTTTTCGTATGCACCCTTACTTGCTTGTAGAGTATTTAGAGTCTGAAAGTTGCTGCTTGATTGTTTCGTAGCTTATTTTAGATTTCTTCTAACTTCATTGTATTTTCTATCTTATTATATTCATAGACAATGTGTCGTATTTGTATTATATCTTGAGAAAAGATATAAAGTCACCACTGAAGTTGTCTCGAATTTTAAAAAGACACATTAATTTTGTGGGTGTTCTATTACCCCATTGAACAATTCAAGAGTGTTATAAATATCTCACTTTTCACCCAACCTCAATTGCAAGAAAAGAAGTGCAATCACGCACCAATATAATTGTTGTTTGCCACATATTAAATTCTTTTAAATTTTAATTTTTAGTTTCATTTTCATTTTCATTTTTTCTATTTTTATTAACTTTATTTTCATTTTTTTTCCTTTTTCTTCTTCAACCTTCATTACTCAAATCCTTTGTTCTTTGCTGTAAATCTTCCAAAAGTAGCAGCCATTGTCGCCTTCAACGTAGCCTCCATGATGCTTCCATGTTACAACATTATTTCCGCCACTAAATCATCACTGAAAAAAATCAATTCAACTCTCAAGTTACTAAAGCAAGGTAATAGAGTTCTATATTCAGACCAAAAATAAGAATAAAAATGGAGTTTCATAGTACTCTCTAATCAATCGAATAATGGAGTTCACATTTATTTTTTGTTTTTTTTTTTAAAAAAAAAAGAGGATAAAAGAAGAAAAGGAAACAAAGAAAAGTAAGAGACATGAAAAAAAGTGATAAAAATGGATGAAGTAAATGGATCTTCTAAGTTGAAGAAGATGAAGAAAAAGTAATTGGGTTTTGAATTTGGGTGAAGAAGATAATGGAAAAGAATAAATTGAGAGAGTTCAATTAAAAATAAATAAAAGTAAGGAAAAGAAAGTAATATTTCTAATTAAATAAATATTTATTTATTTTTGGGCTTGACTCACGCCTCAATGGCGATTGAACTACACTTTACCTGCCACCTAGGCTCATAATGGGACAATAAATTCATTATAAATAAGAATAATGGGGTAATAGGACTCCCGCAAACTTTAAGTGTCTTTTAGAAAATTCAGGACAACTTCAATGGTGACTTTATGTCTTTTCGTATCTTTGAATCTTAGAAGCTTGTACTCGTGTCATTAGATTTTGAGTGTTTTTTGATATTTTTCACACTTCATCCCTTATTTTGATTTTTATGAAATTTTTTTAATCAAGACTTACTTTTGCTTGAGTTATTAAATCCTGTATTTGTCAATAATTTATTCATAAAAATAATAACTTAAGTTATCTATGATGAGATTGGGATGAATGTCATAACGAATACGAAACATGACCCATTTTCATAATAAATAAATGTTGAGACATAAAAATCTCATAATTGATTGACACAACTAGCCCTAGGGAACGCGTTTTGGTCCACAAAGTACACTCACTGTTCTGATGGAAGAATCTTTTGGAAGTCTATGAAACTCAAGTCTTCTGGCCATATTGTGGAGTTGACAATTCTTAATTCTAACGAGTCATTTGGTAGCTGGTTAGAATTACGTATGTATTAGTAATGAGTGAATTTATGTATTATATTGTGAATGTTTTAGTTATACACGTATTAATTAGTTATACATGTATATTAGTTATTATTCAACCTTTTATATCCTATATAAAATAATACATAAATTCACTCATAACTTTATCTTATATCATAAGAATTTAAATGAAATCAGAACTCATCGATATTGACTGTCTCAATTTTAGAAACAGAACAAGATTTAAAGTTTATGAATTTCTATAACGACTATAAGTTTACATAAGATAATAATTGAATTCATAGTATAAATATTTAGTGAATGTATATAAAATTTGAGCAAAAAACATAGAGTTACATTCATGTGAACCCGCACATAACATGCTGGATCCACCTCTTACTGAATTTATTTGTTTGTTTTTTTAAAAAATTCGGTATCTTTTTATTTCTTTATGTGAATTCATTGAAAAAGTTAATCAAGTTGGACTAATAATGATATCCAGTTTAAACGTTTTTATGATATTGCTCCCTCCATCCCCTTTAAATTGTTACGTTTTTTGAAAGTCAATTTGACTAATTTTTCAAAGTTAAATTAGATTACATTAATTCGATATTTTAAATAAAAGAAATTAGATATTCAAAAACTATATGAAAAGTACTATAAATTGTAAATTTTTTGCATATCAATATGATAAAAAATACATCTTAAAATATTGGTCAAAGTTCTTATTATTTGACTCTAAAAAAAGAAATCATGACAATTAAAAATGCACCAATGAAGTATTATATTAGGCACAATTTGTCAAAGACATTTGGATTTTGGTCAAATAAAATGGTTTTGAGGGATCATTATTTTTTATTGGGATAATGCATAAGTACCCCCCTAGACTATGACCGAAATCCCAGAGACACATCTAAACTTAACTAGGGTCCTATTACCCCCCTGAACTCATTTTTTTTGTATTTTTGTGCACCTTTTGTGCTGATGTGGCACGTTCAGCCACCCAAGTTG
>JAJOOO010025218.1:0-10193 GCA_029582685.1 Solanum piurae | reverse complement strand
TAAAAAAATTATCTTTATTTATCAGTATATTAATCTCATATAATATGTATATTATTGAATTAAAATAGACAATTCAATTAATTATTACTTGTATTTCATGAATTTGAGATGAAATAAGAATATATTGGTGTTTAATTGTATGATAAGTTAAAATATAATATAAAATAGCAATAAAAGAAAATTAAATTAAATTAAAAAAAGTTAAATAGTAATTTTCTCTTTCTTACTAACTTTTTTGTCAACCTTACAAATTTATTTAAATACTTTTATAAAAAAAATTGCTTAAAATTCTCAAATAATTTACTTGGGAATTTTGAAAATTATCAAGTAATAATTGCACACAATTATTTTCATTGAATTTTGTTTGGTAAAAAAAATGTAAGGAATTAGTTTTTAATTTTTTTTTATAATCTTCATAAATTCTCATGTATTTTATATATTTGTTTTTTATAGACATAAGTTTGATGAATTAAATAGGTCTATTATTTTTTAAATGATGATTTAATAACATGATATATCAACTAGAATAGAAGGAGACTTTTGAGATATTTAATATTTATTTATTTTTGGATAAAAAATAGTGAGTAATAATATTATTCACTTTCTTTTTTTTCAAGAAAAAAATATATTGTAAACATGAATTTCAAAATACACAATTGATTTTATTGTAATAGTTAATTGACATTTAATATTATTGATTCATTATAAATTTTATGATTAGTTGATGTAAGTTAGCATTCATGAGTGATTTGTATATCGATAATTTTTTAATGTATATATTTATAAGTATTCAAAATTGATGATACTATAGTACGTTTTTAAAACCTATTCTTCATAACATAAAAAATAAAAAGTTTAATTATAATAAAAGATTCTTTAAGTATGAAGATTTATTCTTAATAAACTAATATAAATTTATTTATTTATAAATAATATGATCATTATTTTAGTTAAATGAGTTTAATGAATCAATTAGTATATTATTAAGAAAAAAGACTTTAATGACATGTCATGCCAACTAGGAGAGAGTGATGTTTTTGAAGTGTCAAGTATATTTGGAGGAAAATAATGATAGTTGAGTGATATTTTGATCCTAAATGAAGCATAAATGATATTTCATGCCAATTCCTTAAACTTGGGTGACCATTTAGGGAATTGACTCTTACTTTTTCGGTCCCGGTGATTGATGTCTATGTACTATTCCCTCCATTTCAAATTAATTGAATTGTTAATGTGTTTCACACCCTTTAAGAAAAGAAAATTAAGACATAAATTAGGCATAACTTTCCATTTTTACCCTTATTAATTTTGTCAAATTTATGATTAAAATAACTAAATATTAATTAATAAATAATTCAAACACTAAGGTAAAATTGAATGAACATTTTAAAAGTAATCTTGAGAATTGAACAATTAAGTTAATTTAAAAAATAAAGATTGTCTCAATAATTCAATTAATTTAAAATGAAAGGAGTACTATTATTGATGTAACAACTGATCTGCCTTATTTTGTACGTATCCGTTGTCTAGTTCGATTTTTACCCCCAAATTACTACATCATAGTCTCTTAAATAACAAAATTTTGCAAATAAAAGCATAGTATAGTGATCCAAAGTTGGAAAACAAACACTCTGCCATCAATACAATGATATACAGAGTATACATTATTCTCAACAAAAGAGAAACAACCACAATTACACTTGTAATTATCAAATTCCATGATCATTAGAGGTAGCAATAACACACAAATTATATTTTCTACTACAGCTAAAACCAGGAGTTTCAGTAACATCAACATCATCAGGCTTCATCCCATTAGGCAGCTTCCAATTGAAATGGTAAATAAGTTGAGCTAATGGAAGTTCAACATTTGATAAACCAAATGAAATTCCAGGGCATATTCTTCTTCCTCCGCCAAATGGTAAATACTCAAAATTTTGTCCGATAAATTCCAAATTATTACTACTATTACTTGCACAATTTATGAACCTCTCTGGTGTAAAACTCTCAGCATTTTCCCAAAATTCAGCATATCTATTAATTGCCCAAGCATTCACTATTACTTTGGTCTTAATAGGTATGTCATATCCATTAATTACACTGCATTCTCTTGGAAGTAACAAAGGAAGTGGTGGATGTAACCTCAAGGTTACTAATTTTAGGTAACTAACTTCTTTTAAATCACTCTCTGTTACTCTGTTTTTTCCATTGATCCAGATTTTGATGCAACATATTGAACAAGATTTAATGCTTCTTCCTCCCTAATAGAGGCAAATGATACAACATTATTTGCACTCAATAGTTCCAACGTCCATAATTTACGCATTTGTCTCCAGTAATTTCCGTAAGGTGCAAACGTAATGTTTGAATAGTTGTATGTCAAAATCTTGATACTTAAAAGCTCAGGACGATTTGTGAACGCAAGATCATGAGTTTTTAGTACCTCTTGGGCTACACGAGGACTCGAATTAACAATCGTAGGGATCTCCAGTGGCGGACCCAGAATTTTCGTTTAGGGGATTCGAAAAATAAAAGTATAAACGTGTAAATAAGTCAATAAAACAAAATTTCAAGGAAGTAGTAATATATTGTTTATAGGTACAAAAAGTTAGTTTCGTTACAAGAAACCCGAAACTAACATGAGTGATTACAGTGAAACAAAAAGTTAGCCCTTTACAATATGTCAATCTAGAACTAGGATGCTAAGTAGAGCAAAAAATGGTGCTAACTAGAACAAAAAAATTAGCACTTCATAATGTCTCACTCTAGGACTAGAGTGCTAACTACAAACTCCAAAAAGAGGTCAGTGCTAATACTTCTCAAGCACGTTTATGTACAATACTATTCGACGAGGTTTCATTGTTTGAAAAGATGAATAATATCATCCGTTGAAACATCATTAAACACATCCTTCTCCATAAAAGGAACCATGCAACCGCTCAAGAAGTCATCATTCATTCTTTTGGATTTAATATTTGACTTTTGAGTGTTGGGGAAAAACTAAGGAAGTGATTTAGGGATTTGGGAAGTGAAAAAGTTACTTGCCTTTAGGAATGGGAGTATGGGACCCTTGAATTCTTTTGGGTTTAACACCACATTTTAGCATGTTTTATAAAAAAAAAAAACTAAAAAAGTCGTGAAAATCGGAACTGGAACTAAAAAAAAAAAAACTGAAACTAAAAAAGTTAAAAATAAAACACTAACCCAGGGATTTGAACCCTGAACGTCATGCTTAATTTCGTAGAGAGCTGCCGCTGGGCTATTTCTTTCACCTTGTCATTGAGGGGGTTCAAAAGATATATATCCACATAAATTCAGAAAATTTATACCGTGTAATTTTTTATCGAGGGACCCGAACCCCTGAACGACACGTGGGTCCGCCCCTAGGGATCTCACCGAGCTGAAAGTGCATTAAGGGGCCATGTTTTTTGGCTAAGTTTCTAAGAGTATGGTGAGGTGGTTGGCTTGCAGTTAAATGGTGAATGCTTCCTATGAAAGGCAATTTCCATGGACCTGGAGGCAAGTTTAGAGTTGGTTTTTTTGCTAGTATTTTCTTGAATAACAACTTCACAGTGAAAATGAGAAGCAATATGGTGAGAAAAGTAGCAAGAAAAATGGGAAAATGTTGTAGCTCCATTATTGAATGATAAAATGGATTCAGTGCTAGTCCTCTTTTTATAAGCATATTTTTCCGCGACACATTTTTTCCACGAGTTCTTTTTTGTATGTATTCGAAATAACTTTTTAAATATAATAATATTAATATATTTTTTTATGTAGAGCATCATATGATGACTAAGCAACTTATTATTCATTAAGTTTCATAAATTGTTCTTCATAAAACATAAAAAAAAAAAAATAAGGCTACAAGAAGGATGAATGGACAACTTTCCACCTTGACCATGGAACTGACATGTCTAACCAGCTAAGCTGAGTGCATTGTTTTAGAGCTATTTCAATAATTTAGGATCATTTCCTCGATTATCTATCTGAGATATTATTTCTCGAGTCACACAAAAAAAACACTCTTCCATCAATACAAAGCATATATTATTCTTGTGACAAAGTCCATATGTCTTGTGAAGCCACAGATGTTGAGCTTCCTTTAGCTCAACAGCCTGAAGATGTCGATGTTACTGAAACTCCTGGTGCTAGCTGTAGTAGGAAATATAATTTGTCTACTTGCTACATGTAATGATCTTGGAATTTGATAACTAGAATATTCATTATGACAAATAAAGAATTTTGCAACTATAATAAAGGATATTTATAACCAGACCTCTATATAAATGCTCTGTATGCAATGAAGAGTCTCTAAATATTTTCACCAAGGGAAAATCTATTGCCCACTAATTTTATTTTGTTGTAAAGAGAGGTCTTTGGTCTCCAGAAGAAGATGAAAACCTCACCACCCATGGCCATTCCTGCTGGAGTTCTGTCCCTAATTTAGCTGTTACTACTACTATCTTAAATTCTTCATTCCCTTCATGGAATTAAAATCTCGCCTTCAGGTAAAAGTATCACGACAAACTACAAGAGATTTGACTGTTTCTTTATTAATTTTGGTGGATAAATTATTTAAGGCCAGATCTGAAAAGGGGTTGTTTTAATGAACAAGAAGAAAGGATTATAATTGATGTACACAGATGGGCAAAAATAGCTAAGCAGAAAAGGTGTAGAATTATATTGAGATCAAGAAATACAACAGAACAAAAGGAAATATGAAAGATCCAATACTGCTATGTAAAAAAGGAAAACATTTTCATTATCATTGAATCACAGTATTCATACATACAACAATCAAACCCATTAACTAATATCATATCAAGCACAGGCACAAGGATTATCAACGCTGACATCATCCTCATCGCCGATCCTGAACAGCAAATATCCGATCGCCAAACCCAGAACAATAGCCACAAAAACGCCGCCGTTGAATGACATAACAGCCAACATAAGCATATACCCAATTGCCGAATTGATCCCAAAAACGATCGCCGTAGCGAATCTCGCCGAGTTCCACTTACCGCCGACGGTCGGGAAAGTATAAAGAAGGGGAGCATTTACGGCGGCGCTAGACGGCGGCGGCGGAGGGTAATTCCTCCTGAAATTGGCAGAGATAATCCTGAATCGTTGACGACGATCTTCCATGTACTGATAAAATAGGGCGAAGATAAAACAAGCAAGTAAAGTAATTGCATAGCTACTCCATGAATCAGTTCTCCAGAAATCGAACAAAAGGGTTACTTTTTTACCCCAATAAAAGGTCATGTGCATCATTTTTGCTTTCCGATTTGAGTTTTTTGCCGATTTGGGTTCTTGGAGAAGATGGGTATTTTGTTGATTAGTTGGGCACGTATGGGCCTTTTGATTCGATTCGATGATGATAAGGTGTGATGGAATGATGAGAATATCAAGATGAAAAAGGAGGAGAATAGGAGTTGGTGGGTTTAGTTTGTGTAATGTGTACTGCCTTGTACTATACGTTTTAGTACAAAGTTAATACCTATCCTTTGAACTTGTACTACTATTTTCCTATCGTTTAGTGTCATTTGGTAGAGTTATACATACTCATTTATCTTTAAAATGATTTTCGGTTCGAGACCTTATTAATTTGAGACCGTCTTTGTCAGAGGGTGCTTCATTGGGACTTGTCTCGGGTTCAAGTCATCCCGAGTATAGAATCGTTTTTCCAAGGGAGAGCTTATTATAGGATTTTTAAAAGATGTGAATGAAAAATGAAGAGTTGTAACTTTTATGAAGAACTGTGAATATTCTGAACACTTGCGACTTTAATTAAAAGTTGCGATTTTTCCGTAAGGTTGTGACTTTTACAAAGAGTTGTGACTTTTAACTTTTTTGAAGAGTTGTGACCTTTTCTGATTAGGCACAATAAACACTTGTTCATATTACCCTTTGTTGTCTAATAGAAGGGTTTTCTCTTATTTTTCAACAAGGAATTTAACGTATTTCTTGACTTCTCTACTACTAAATCTAATATTCTAAGTGTATTTTATGTTGTTGATTGGTTCGCTGACACCATGAATTTAGGTACTGATACACTAGTGAGTAATATCGTTTTATCTTGAGAGGAGATATTTCATTAACATCGAGTACTTGAGTGAATAATTTCCTTAAGAATACACTTTGTATTCAGTAAGCTCGATTTTTTCCTTTGAGAAAAATATTTTGTATATTTTTTCTAATCTGTTTCATATTTTATTTTCTTTACTGTATTTAAGTTTCTAATTTTGAAAATACTCTTTAATTAACCTTTGTTGCTTCTTACCAAGTTTTTCAAAGTTATCGTTCTAAGTATTTTAGTAATACAGGTTGAACAACATTTAACCCAATGTGAAACTTGTTTTGGGTTTGAGTCCTCTTGATACGGAGACGCCTTTCTTAGAAAGTGTGTATTTTTAAGATTGTCTATAATTCGAGAAGGGAAAAGGGTTCAAAACACACCTCAACTATGACCAAAATCGATGTTACATACTTTAACTTTGTAGGGGTCCTATGACACATCTAAACTAATTTAAAAGAGATTATATACCTCTTTAATATGTCATAATCACATATGTGTTGAAGGAGTGATATACACGCGTCACCACGTGTATATTTCATATTTTAGAATTATTTTTTTATTTTAATCTTTCTTCTTTTATCTTTTTTCTATTCAATATTTTTACTTTTCTTGAATTTTGGAAATAGCCGTGCTTGTTTTCTTCTCAAGAACTTTTTTCTTGTTCTTTTTCTATTCTTACCAATTCAAATGAACTTTCTTTTTTTCTTGATTCCTTCACAATACATTTCTTAAAAAATCTTATCTTTACCATTATTGTAGTTTTTGTTCAAAATCTTCAAAAGTTGATAGTTCTTCGAAGAAGAAATGGGTCTTCCTTTAGCGAGTAATAATTTTTTCTCGACAATGAACTTTTATAATCTTACTTACAGATCTTAAAAATTGTGGTCGTTTTTGTCATCCTGATAGTGATGGAGGAATTTTCAATGAATAATGATGATTTGCATTTTCACCAACAAAATTTGGTGGTGGCGTAGCTTGCAATTTTGGTGGTAATAGTAGTTGTTGGGCTGAGGAAAGCATGTGGTATCATTGTGGTGATTGTACCGTTGGTAATTCTTGCGATTGATCCTTTGATGTTGTTAGGACCACTCCTCCCATGACTGGATTCTTAATGAAGAAGAAAGCAAAAAAAAATAAAAAAAAGTATTGACTTTTAAGTTATAGTAATAATAATAATAATAATTAAGTATAACTTATTAAAAATTGACATTTGTACATATTTCTTATCAAAAAATAAAAAGAAAAATGATGTGGGCTGCCAGGTGGAAAATAGAGATGGTTTCATTTTAACCTGACGCGCTCACGTTATGTGTAGTCCCTTGCTTGTTCACTTAAGCTAATAATACCTTCAATAATACATTTAAAAATAGTCTAGGGGGGTCATAGGACCCCCGCAAAATTAGAGTGTGTAACAGCAATTTTGGTCATAGTTGAGGTGTGTTTTGAACCCTTTTTCCATTCGAGAATGAAACTAATTAATTATGTCAAATTCAAGGGTACAATAGTCACTCTAATAATTAAGATCAGATATGTTTTTGTCTTATGAATAAGAATATTGACACTCAATTTCTATATAATATTTTTCAAAGTTAATATTCTTAAAGTTTTTTTATTCATTACATAGTGTAAAATATTTTTATATATATTATTTTAATGCAATTTATCAGTAATTATTTTTATTTTATAAATCTTAGGATTCTTATTAATTTATTTTAAATTTTACTTAATTTTGATTATCACTATTTTGTCATCTCAATCCGTTGTATATATAAAAAAAATATTGTTTTAATTCCATTAAAAAATTAATTTCCGTTAAATTGCATTTTTTTAAGCTATTATTAATTACATCTATTATAAATTTATTCATATTTATGTTAATGTTTTAGAACAGTTTATGAATAGACTGAAATATGAATAAAGTATTACAAACACATAAATTATGTAGCCCATGATTTCGGAAACATACGCTAGTGAAAAGCTGTAGTTCGCCTATTTAGGGATGAACTGTCTTTAAATATTAGTGTTGTATTTTGGAGTGAACTAAACAAAGTTAACATTTGTTTGGAACAATTCATCTATTTGTGGATAAAGTGATCCTTTTGATATGTGTTTTTAGTAAGGGTCTATTTTTGACATATGGTATACAATTCATATTGGGATCGAACATCCCAAACATCAGTTACATTATTTTCATCAAAACATCATTACTAATAATTTTTTGGTCGAGGGTCTCTGTTTTAATTTGGTTTTTTTTTAATCTGTTATATATTTAAAAATTACATAAAAAATATTATAAATCACAATAATTAACAATTTGAAATTTTATTAATGCCACATAAATTGGACATCTAACTAACGTAAGTGTATGTATCTAGTATATATATATATATATATATATATAAAGAACCTTCGGTTTTTGTTTTTTTCTCCCTCTAGCAAAGATCATGAAGATCTCCTTTCTGTACATTTTTGTATCAAGCAAATAGTTGCTTATATTAAGAAAGAAAGAATACTAGTTAAATTTCATTCAACAATTTTTAAAATACATAACATATCTTTCCTAATTAACTTAGGTGTGTAACGTTGAGTACGATATTATTTATGTCAATCTGGAAACATTTTTTAGGACTAATTAGAGTCGAGTCAAAGAGAAACTTTTGGCATGATTTTGTCTGTTACCTTGGGTTTGAGTTTTAATAAAGTTTTACTAACTTTTAAGCAAGTAGTAATAACTTCTTTTTTTTAATGAAAGACTTCTGAATGACCTGAGCACAAGCAATAGCTTATAATTAGACAATGTTGAAATTGTAAAAGTCATAATACATAAAAATGACCCTAACTTGGCGTCAGCGGGCAACTATGACATTTAACTTTGGATGTGCACAAGTAGGCACTTAAACTTGTATAAAATTAAACAAATAGACACACTTGTCCTACATCTTCTCCCTCTTTCTTCCTTCATCCTCTCAATACATATTTGCATGTTCAAATCAACATTATACATATAGGTTTGTTTCTATTATTTTATTATTCTCATGTATCTTGATATTGTATCTGAGTTAAAGTTCATAATGTTTTGACTTTCAATTTTAAAAAGTTTTACAAATTAGATTTTATATTTTTTGATTTTGTTGCTTCTCAAATACTTTAATGGTTGGTCATTCTCAAAATCAAATGATTTTTATTAAGACATTAACAATATTATACTAAATCAAACAACTTTTATTTATTTATTTTACTCATGAGTTTCTCATTATAGGGACTGACTCTTCAGCCGTTAACATTCAAGCCAAGCATAGATCTAAGTATAGGAATGACTGAATCAAGAGGGAAGAATTACGCCAAGCTTTACTTAACATAACAAATACACCATTAGATATGCAATAATGTTGGATACACATCAGGTGTACATGTATCTAGTTAAGAGTTGATGTATCTGAGTTAAGGTTATATTTATTTGTGAGAAAAAAAATCAAATGCTAAAAAAAGGAAGAATTTTAATTTTTTTTTTACTTTTTCTTTTGGATTAATGATAAGAGAGATACTCAAACATCGTGAGTTGTTCACAAATTTGTGTGTTTCAATTACATTCAATATTTAGATACACATAATTTATGCATATGCTTACTATGTATCCGAGATACATATTTTTGAATATAATGTATGAAATTGATACATTAATACATCAAATTAATACTAGATACATATAAAAGATACATGAAATTAAAATTAGATCATATAAATAGATACATAAAATTAATAATAGAACATATAACAAATACATGAAATTAAAATTAGATCATATAAATAGATACATAAAATTAATAATAGAACATATAACAAATACATGAAGTTAATACTAGATACTTCTATGATACATATGAATGTACTTGTATGATACTCATGTATCTAAGTGTTTAGTTTGTAGGACACATCATCTATTGATAATAGATATATCAAATTAATGAATTTATTATTTTAAGAGTAATAAAATGAAATTAATCAAATTACATGACCAAGATATACATGTTTTTATTTTTTATTAATAATAATATTAATGAAATTATTATTTCAAAGAATAATAAATGAAGTTAATTAAACATAAATA
>JAJOOO010025216.1:0-10738 GCA_029582685.1 Solanum piurae | reverse complement strand
AGATGAATGATGATTTCCATGAAATCATGACTTAAATGTATGATCTTGTTGATATACTTGTGATTGTGATTGTGGTGTGTTGAATGGATCGGTTGCCACGTTCTGGCATAACTAACTTGGATCGGTTGCCACGTTCCGACATAACTATGGGATCAGTTGCCACGTTCCGGCATAATTATGGGATCAAATACCACGTTCCGGTATGCTAACTGTTTGGGTTTGGGTTCCATGAGAGGGCCAATGATTTGATATAAAATGTGAAGTTGTTCGTTGTTCGTAAATGTTGATAATATTGTATATGTTGATATATATGCATGTGATTATAATGTTGTCTTGACTTGCTTATGTTTCACTTAGTGGGATAGCCGCGTGATCCTACCAGTACACTGTGGTTGTGTACTGATACTGCACTTTCTCTTATTGTTGTTGTGTACATGGCATCTTTAAGCGGCTACTGACAGACCTCGCTTAGGAGATCAATGATCGTTCGAATTCAAGAGTGAGCCAATTCTCTAGGCTGCCATGGGTTCTCTTTCGTCTATGTCCACCATTTTCGGACTTAGACTATGTTTAGTTAGTTGGTTAGTTCATTAGATCGGGGTTGCACCCCTTCTTGTTTAGACTTGGTTCATTGTTAGATGTTTTCGTACATTGACTTTCAGGTTCTAGGCATTACTTCCGCATTGTTAGTTTAGTTCTTGTTAGAGTTTTGTTGGAGTTTATGGTAACTTCCTATTTATTTCCTTAGTATTTAACTTGCTTCCGTAACTTAAATGCCTTAGTTTTTAAATTAGTTGCTTGGTTTAGGTTGTAGTAGTGGTTCTCCCATCGGAGTGTTAGTGTGGGTGCCAATCATGACGGTCTGGGTCGTGACAGAAGATGAAGAAGAGTTTAGAGAGAGTTGAGGAAGGTGAGGAAAATACCAATTGATCGATGCCCCTCTTGCTCATTCTGGGACTTATTTATATAGGATACTCACGTGCAATCACAGCCCTTCAACTTCATTAACTCTAATTAAATCTTGTGCGTCCAGGTGTTATAA
This sequence comes from Solanum piurae, assembly GCA_029582685.1. Classification (NCBI taxonomy): domain Eukaryota; kingdom Viridiplantae; phylum Streptophyta; class Magnoliopsida; order Solanales; family Solanaceae; genus Solanum; species Solanum piurae. The sequence goes on along the minus strand of JAJOOO010025216.1, from coordinate 9,696 downwards.
TTCTATTCATCGTTTCTTTATTCTTCACTTAGCTTATTTATTCAGGTCATGAAATTCCTGCCCGGATCAAACAATCCTTGACCCCAAGGATGATTATCAAAAAATTGTCCTATCTAGGTTCATTATAATTCTTCCTGCTTGAAATCAACCTTGTCCTCAAGGTTGTTGTCCACACCCGCACATGAAAAATCAAAATCATCAGATTATTTCTCGCTAGAATCCCCAAGGTAATATGCCTATTTGCTTTAAACACTTCCCTCTCAAAAGCTTCAATGAAAGACTTGGATTGATTGACCTTCACTATCATTGTTTCCCTTATATCACGAAGCAAGGATAGGCTAGTACTTTTTCTCAGTACTATTTCTATTTTAGTCTGCAAATCCGCTATTCTGTCAAAGAGAATTTTAGCCTCTGTTGTAGAGATGTGGAGCTGCTTTTGGAGATCACCTCCAAGGCAAACCAATGGAATTTCAGTGCTACATGGTGCAAACAAATCAACAAAAAATATATTCTTCCCTCCAAATTTTTCAAGAAAAGCTTTGCCCACAATTATTTGACCCTTAGATATATGAAATTTAGAACATAGCTGAATATGCTTCTTGGAATCTTCAGCAAGTGGCAGGGAAAACAAACCTTTTGCAAGATTTGATAAGCATAAATGTTCTCTAAGTGTCTCAAAATCATTCCAATAGCTCAAAGAAAAAGCATTATAAGCTGATAGTAAAATTCCTTTTGTATACTCGAGTAATTTGTAACAATATAGCTTTGCCATCTTTAAGTCTACTACTGAAGTTAAGAGCACCAGAATACATTGCAACAAGGAGGATAAAACCAAATGACCAAGGCTGACATTGTTTACAAACATGTAGTTCTTCCAAGGAAGCCTTTACTCTAGCAGTCGAAGAGTTTCTAGCCATGAATAAACCTCTTCTTTGAGAAGCTTTCCGAATCGTACACACATCAACTGACCAACAATGTATAGACAAATAAATTGTGGCTATCTTTTTAGAGTCATCAAGCAAGGTTAATGGCAAAATAGAGCTCCAAAATAACATAATCTTCTTACTGAACGATGTTGTTATGTGTAAGTAGAGACTTCTTATACCACTGTAAACATGGATATATGTTGGAATGGTAGTAACTGAACATATATAATCAATATGCACAGCATGGGAATGCATAAACCACTGCCATCCTGTATCCCAATTTCGATTGATGTTATCAGAAGATCTATGCAAACAAAACATGCTAGTCATATCGATCAAAATTTCGCAAACATTACTTGTGTGACCAGTTAACTTCAGGGTCTTCAAACTTATCCCTGGATCCCATTTGGGAACAACCAGTCCATTTCCAACTAATTGAAGAGAGAACTTGCTCTTAATTTCTATGAATATATGTACTACTTGGACATGATCCCTTTTGGACATTTTATCAAACAAATAGGAAGCAACTCTAGTTTTTTTTTAATTTCCACATATTCAAGTAATGTATTAAGGCATACACTAGAAAGATCAAGCTCTCGATTACACTCAAAGATAAGAGAATCAAGTTCTACCTGTGGATCGTCAAGTATATGAAAGTCGTGAGGCCAAATTATCTCTGTCTCATCACAATTCGGGTCTTCACTTCCTAGAGATGTATCACTTACAATACAAATGTCGCACTCACAATCAATGTTGTGTAAGCAACGTCCTGAACTTCCTAGAGATGTAAGATCAGTTTTGATTCAACTGGTACACTTACAATCAATGTTGTATGCACAACATATTATACTTCACAAAGATGTAGCCTCAATTCTGATACAAATGTTGCACTTGCAATCGACTTTGCACACACTACATTCAATTTCATCAGACTTCAGATTTGGTACTGGTGTTGACCTCCTTGCTATGGCGTCTAATCGTTCTAGGATCAGTTATAGTGTTCCCCTAATTCCCACCTCTACTTCATTGAGTTTCTGCAGCCAGTGGTCAATCTCTCTAGAATTTCACCCTATATATTAAGTGGATTGTCCATTGTTAATCTTCACGCACAGGTCGCAGAACCAAGGCTCTGATATCAATTATTATGATCGAACTAATTAAACTCAGAATTTAAACTAAGCAAGTCGAACTCAATAATTTTTTATGGAATTTTCTCGGGTTTATATTAAGACAAACTAAACTCTATTACAAAATAGAAACTACTAATACAAAATGGAATTAATGGAAATACGGAATCTCCATTTATGAGATAAACTTGTAACCTGCAATAGAAAAAGAAAGAGGAGAATTTAGGGATAGAAGAAGAGTCTAGAGGGAATTGAGGAAGGTGAGGAAAATACCAATTGATCAATGCCCCTCTTGCTCTTTCCGGGACTTAGTTATATAGGATGCTCACGTGCAATCACAGCCCTTCAGCTTCATTAACCCCAATTAAATCTCGTGCATCCAGGTGTTGTAATTTTATTCGTCATTTATTTATTATTCACTTAGCTCATTTATTCAGGTCATGACATTCCCGCCTGGATCAAACAATCCTTGACCCCAAGGATGATTATGAAAAATCTGTCCCATCTAGGTTCATTACATGGACAAGCAATAAAAGGACCAAAGATGGAAGGATGGAAGATGCGTACCGTTTATTTTATCAGAAGAGGTGCAAAGAGAGTGAACAAAAATCCATGTGAAGGTTTAATTGCAACAATGAATTGGATGGACGATGAAAAGAATGGGTGGACAGACCAATGCACTATGAAATTGATAGTAGAGGAGCGACTACTAGATTTTCGATGAAGTAGAATTTTGTAGGCTCTAATCAAGTTATCAATTTTACTAAATTAGACAACCCCTTACACAGAAAATGAATATAAGTAAATACAAAAGTAATTACATAGTAACATAATTGGTCTCTTAATCTAATTATTTTCATAAATAAAACAAACAATAGTAAACATTAGCATCCCACACTTTGTGTCACGTGTACAAGATCTTCCTAATACATGAAATAATAAGTATAGTAATCAACTGTCCACGGTGAGTATAGATACGAAGTAATGATAGATGAATATAGGTCAAGTCTCCAAACATAAGGAGTTCACCTGTCACCCCCTAAGCCTACACCCTGGACGTGGATGATATTCGAGAATTACTGGTGATTTCAAAGAGAATCATTGGCCTGGCTGACTACTTAGCGGAAGAGAAACTCAAGCAAATTCAAGCTTTAAAACATAATTAAATTTAGAAGTCTTGAAACTTCTCAAAACTAAACCTATTTCAAAATAGTATACTAAAAACTATCTAAAAATATTCTGAAAACAAAAATAGTTTACCAAAATAGTTCAAAGGAAATACTGAAAAAAAACTCAATACTAACTATCTATGAAACCTCTATAGTTCAACATGAATGTCGGGACAAGACCCACGATACCTCAAACCTACTAAAATGAAAGACAAAAGTGGAGTCCACTGGAATGCAAGGAAGGATCAACAAAGCTAGCAAGAAGTGCAAAGTGATCTCAACGGAGCACATGTTAATGGTCCTGTATACCTATATGTGTATCATGGAAAGATGCAGGTCAAATGACATTAGTACATTGACTGTACGAGTATGTAATATAGTTGAAGCGACAATAACTAAACTGAAAAGGCTGAAACAATACTTAACTAACTTTAAAACATTAAGAGTGAAAATTTTTCTATTTACAAACTACTTACTCATCTCTGAACTCAACATATTAAGTGATATGATAAAAACACACTTTTAACTCTATTTGGGAGTTTCTCTAATAAAAAACCATCACTATGAGCAACATGATGATATAGCGTCTTGCCCACGCTACTAGAACTGTCCTATACCTTATTGGGATATAGAACATCTCAACTAAGAGGATCCACTAAAGCTTTGCTCGAAATCAATAAAGAGTCATCTAAAAAGTATGATCCCTTACCCATGTTGGCTACATAATTTATGAGGAATGTGAGTTTTCTTAACTCATCCACATATCGATGCTCAATACCACTCCTAATAAATATATACTCATGCTCAAATGTATAAAACACACTCTTTCTCAATTTGAGGTATTTACTCAAAATATACTCTTAAAAGGGGTAACTACTCTTAAAAATCTCTGAACTCATTAAGTAATTTAGAAATCACAGTTTCTCTTTTATCAATGTAAAAGGTGATAGATTTGGAAATACATAGAGCCTTTATATACTCTTAATCAATTCATATTTGAAAAATCTTTCTCAAAATTCATATTTTGCTCTCCTCGTAAATCAATTTAAAGACAAAACATTTGTTTTGAAAAGATTCTCAAATTTAACTCAATAGTAACGTTCATGCAGAAATATAGACATGAACAAATAACATCAAGGATCTCAACACAATGATAAATATCTCAATACTCAGGAATTAAGAACTCATAACTCAATAACCAACTGGCTTAAAACACCAACAATCACAAATGTCTTGCTCTTTACCACCAACCTCACCATTGAGTTCCATAACAATACCCATCACGGCTACTGAATTTTCATCACTGCCTTCTTCTTAATTTATCCCTTTTTCCCACTTCTTCCACATTAGTGGCCAAACCTTCTTCTTTATTCTTTTCTTCTTGGTTGTTTCTCCTCTTCTTTTGTTTCTTCATTCTTTTCCATCTTCTCCTACTCTTGTTCTTTCTCTTTTTCTCCGCTTGTTATTTTTTCTTATAGATTTTCTTCTTCTGCTGTTGCCTTCTCATTTTGTTTTTCTTCTTGTTTCTTCTCTTTCAGCTTCTCCTATTATTTTTCTTCTTCATTATCTTCCATATCCTTCTCCTCTTGTTCTTTCTATTCTTCTGCACTTGTTATTTTTTCCTCATCATTTTCTTCTTCTTCTTTCTTCTTTTCCTCTTCCACATCCTGCTCATTTTATTTTTTCTTCTTTCTTCTTCTCTTAGACCACTTCATCAACTTCATCGGCAAGGTATTCATTATCAAATATTGTTAGTAGAATGTTTTCATCAACTGTTCCAAAGTCTTCATCGGTTGTTGGTGCTGAAAGATCTTCATCAACTGCTACAAGATCAGTGACTAAGACTTCCTATCAATAAATTATTTTACATTAATAATATAAACTAGTCTACTTTTCTTTTTCTTGTTCTTTTCAGTTCTCTTCAATTTATCATCTCGTACATATGCAACAACTTTCATCATTGTTTGCTCGAGGGATGCAACCCGTTTGCACAAATTTTCATTATTAGAAGTTCGGAATACATGTTTCTTGTCCACTCGAACATAATTCTCATTAGGTTTGTCATGATTGTTATCATCCAAATATTCATTCTCTGTGTTCTCTACTGCTGAAGTGAGGACAATCACACCTTTCAAATGGTCCTTTTAAGTCATGAGGATCATGTTTTTCACTTCGTCCGTATATGGCTTAAATGCTGCCATGTATTTTTTTTTCATCTCACGGTCAGTAGGTGTAAGGTATGGATTTACAGACTACAAAAAAGAGGAAAATATAAATATTACACAACATTCACTAGTTTAAAAATATTTCTAAATAATAATAAATAAATTTATAACTTCATACTTTTTCTTTGTACCTAAATGGATAGCCTTCGTTTATATTATCGCTCTTTTCCATGTGCCATCTAAGTAACAAGGAATGGGCAGATGAGAATCCAAGGACCTCTCAACAAACTTTTCAAGAAGAGGAAAAGTCTTATATATTCAAACCTGAAATTAATAGAAGAGTAAATGAATAAATAAACAATAAAGGCTATAATATATTATAGATATATATAAGAGTTTATCATAAATCAATTTATGATTCATAATAATACCAGAAATGCCCAGAAAAATCCATATAGAGCATACGATGCATTTCCAATTTGATTATACACGTCACTCTACTTCTTCGAATTGATTTTATTCTCCAAATACGTCAATGTTTAATTAAAAGACTCTTTTCCCCATGGATAATATTGAAGATATCTAAGTGATCCACCATCTGGATGTGGTTTGAATCCACAATCTTAGATCGATCATGGGCAAGCAGCATCGCGTGGCTGAATCAAACTAAAGAGCTCTTCGTGGAGGCATGATCTGAAAGACACGCGCAAGCACGAGTTAGAAAGAAGCTTTTATAGAGATGAACTCTATCGCACGAAATGAGTGTGAAAGAAGTGAAAGAATTCGTAAATGTTGCAGCCTCCTAATTATAGATGTGGTTCACTTCACACCGATAACCAGGACTCTACAGACACGGATTCATAGACTCCCTAGGACTCTTGAACTCTGTGCTCTGATACCAAGTTTGTCACTCCCCGATCTTACACCCTGGGCGGGATTGGCACTCGAAGACCATCGCTTGCCCCAAGCGAACCCTTAGCCTGGCTTACTAACTCTGCGAAAGACTTAACTCATCACATAAACATTTATGAAGAAACTAGAATGTCATAAAAGAACATTCCACTGGCCATTTAGGCAAACTCAAGTCTTTAACATAAGAAATGAAAAGTAAAGACAACTGAAATAACTAACTGACTGTCTGTGTATGAAGCCTCTAAAACAATTGAGATGGATGTTGGGACAACCCGACAACATCCTAATGAACTAACTAGAAAGCAATGAAAATAGATCCTCCGGAATGCAAGGAGGCTCACTGACTGACTCTGAACTGCTCACTGGATCAACGATGCACTGGAATGCCGATGCTAGTTACCTATGTCTGCATCATAAGACGATGCAGGAAAACTGGCATCAGTACATTGAATGTACGAGTATGCGAGTTGGAATGCTAAAACAACATAGGCTTGAAAGGGAATGTGAAAGAAACACTTACCCGACTCTTCTCAACTCATGAATATTTAACTGAACTCATTTCAATATAAAGCAGTTTAAACAAGTGCAATATAAAGAAAAGATGTTTAAAAACATGATGCCAACTCTGTGTGTATGCAAATATCCATATAACTCTGAGATGTATGTAAAAATACAACAAACTGATGTATATAAAAATACAATAACTTCTGTGGGTGTTTCTCTAACCGACAACCATCACATAAGAGCTATAGTGATGATACATCGATCTTCCTCACGCTGCCAGCGCATCCTATACCCGGCCAAAGGTATCAAACCTAAACTACTAAATGGATCCACTAGTCTATTGTGAAAAGGGTTCATCTAAAAAGTATGACGCTTTTCTACCCATGGTGGCTACATGGTTTATGGGGTGTGCGTTATCTAAACTCTCCCCCATATCGGTGCTCAATACTACTCCCAAAAATATACTAGCTCTTTATGTTTTAAAAACATACTTCTTTCTGTGATTTGAGATTAGTGCTAAAAAACTTAGTTCAAAGGCTATCTTGAAAATCTCAGTTTCCCTTCTTGCTTCATTCAGAATGCTATTACTCTTTTCTGAAAACTAGCCCGAAGGCTCTTTGGAAATCTCAGTTTCCGTTCTTATTAAAATGTTAAAATATTTTAAAATCTCTTTGGGAATACATAGTCCCCATATACTTCTTTGAAGAAAAGAACTTCAACTTTACTTCTTTACTGAACTCAAAACTTAAGTCTTAAAATAAAGTTAAGACTTTGAAAACTTTGAGAACTTATCTTAACTTGACTCTTGACTTCTCTTGACTTTGACCTTAACTGATCTTGACTTGACTCTTAACTAATCCTTGAATTGAATTATGGATTCAAGGATTATGATTTATGATTGGAAAGATCTCATGTTGTTTAGGATTGATTCTAGATAGCTAAACATGAGAAAAGACCAAAAATCAATATTTAAAGGTGGGTCCGCGACACAGAGACATATTTAATTTTTGGTTTCAAAAACATCTTTTGAGGAAGAAGGCTCCGTGACAGTTCCGTGACGTGAAAGAGAAATTCCCAAATCTGGGAACCCTCTCTGCGACACGCCATCACCCTATAATTTCGTTCGATGAAATTTCTTTTTCATTTTCTAACCCCAATTCACCTAAATTCGATTCTTTTTCTCAAATTACTCTTAGATACAGATACCCAGTACCTGAGAACCTAACTCAAAATGACTCCAAGATGCGACGTAACGAATTCAGAAACTTCCCAACTCAGCCAAATTCAAGAATAACATCAAAACCAAGAATAGGTATTCAAGAACTTTAAACTTTCAAACTCTTTTAGAATGAATCCATGTTGAAATAAATATGTTTGGCACGTGGGAGAACGATCCCAACGTTATGGAAGCCTCACATACCTCGTAGAAGCAAATCCTTGGAGAAACACCAACTTTCTTGATCGATCTTGATGAATTTACCCTTTCCTCCTTCTTCTTTTCTCTTCTCCTTTCTCCTTAGCCCTAGCGTGAAATCCCAAATTCTAAAACTGACTAAAATCTAATTTGACCCATATTAAACTCCTAAAAACGGATTTAAAAAATAGGGCAATGAAAAGACTAAAATACCCCTTAAAATTTTAGATTGGACATTTCCTTAATCTAACAGTCGAACTTCCAAAGGGGATAACTCACTCATATGAACTCAGAATCGTGCAAAATTGGCGGCGTTGGAAAGATCATTCCAAGAGCCTTCCAACCATATCTGGAACTACAATTAATTCATTCTGAGCTAGTAGTTATGGTCGTTTGAAGTTGACCAAAATCTCACTTTAACTTACTCAAAAATTTCCAGATTTCCTCATTCTTTCCAAAAATACCTATTTCCAGATTTTAAACTTCTTTCTAGTTTTTTCTAGTTGTGAGATGTTACATCTATTGTGACCTACCTTGTGAGTTAGTGAACCGCTTTTGAACACCCCTTGATCCATACCTTTCTTTGGAAGAAACTTGATGAAATCATAACCTTTCTTTATCCATTACCTATAATCCTCATGAAGTTGTGGTTAGTTGAATAGCCAACTTAGGCCAAAAGCCTAAGTTGGGGGTGTGGTGAAAAGAAAAGGCAAATCAAGAAGTGCAAGAAAGTCCCTCTTACCCATGGTTTTGAAAAAAATGGAACCCCCTCCATATAAAAAAAAATAGAGAAAAGAGAAAGAAAAAGAATGAAAAAGAAAGTTCTAGAATAAAGTACAAAGAAAATGGGGTTTCCATACAATCCATAGAAAGGGAAAAATAGGATGACTTATGAGCACTAAAGAGAATGATGAAGGAAAAGGAAAGGAAGTGTTGTGAGCACCACATTTCATGAGAATGAAAGTCACTAAGCCTAAATGAACATATCTTTGCACTCAACCCCATTACAAGCCTTGAAAATACCTTTTCGATCTTGAGTGAGCTAAAACAAATGTTGATTGAAAAATATGGGCAAACCTATGGGTGAAATTATGCATTGTGTTCTTCTTTGTGGGTGTGAGCATTGCATCTGATTCCAAAGCTTTAAACTGTGAACCATTCCTTATGTGAGGGCATTTGAACACTTTGGTTGAGCTTGAACTTGCATTTGAAGCAAGTATTGTGAGCATGAGATTCTTTGATATTGATGAGTCACAACTTGAATATTTGAGTGCACATTTGATATTTTCATAAGTAAATTGAGTCTTGTTGTGTGCATTCATGATTGAGTCTTGTGTAGCACTGTTTGAGACACCCTTTTTGAACGACTGAACTTGAGTTCGCTTGAGGACAAGCAAAAGTTTAAGTTGGGGGTGTTGATGAGTCTACAAATTGGACTCATTTAAGGCTATATTTTGATAGAATTAGTGTCCTCAAATG
>JAJOOO010025213.1:0-10907 GCA_029582685.1 Solanum piurae | reverse complement strand
AGTTTCCATGATAATTTGTTACCATGAATTGTGAGTTGAGGATAGGAAGCAAACTTGTTTCTTATTGTGATAAGCTTATAATGACTTGTTAGTTTTGGTAATTTTAAAGTAATATGATGTCTTGACTGTATGATTTCACATAATATTTCTTTTTTCTTTCTTACTATACCTTTCCAGTAAGCTTGAAAAGTGAACATTGGAGGTAAGAATGTGACCCTCTTTGCTTGTGTAGTTTCTTAGTTTCATTTACATGATTTGAAATAAGCATGTTGTAATAAATTAAAAGTATACCTTTCATTCCCTCTAGTGGTCACCTATCTGAAACAAGTGCTTTATTAAGAGTTAGACTTGAATTGAATACTAATTTCTCCATGTGAATTATGTATGCCTTTATCTTTGTCAAGTTGAATTATGTTGTTGACATTTTCTTTATTTTATTTCAAACTATCTTGATCATTAGATCTCTTATCCATTATCTCTTCTTTTATTTTGCATTGCCAATTCCCGATGAGTCCATGATGGACTCTCTTCTCTTCGCATCTCTATGTCATTGAGCCTGCCTCGTGGATTCAACGAAGTCGAATTAGAAACTGACATATAGTTAAAAGAAGCTGAAATACAGTCTCGGAAGCTAGTGTACAAGGCTGAAAAATTGAAATGGGTCCCGGAAAGTCAAAAATAGGCTGTATACATATTGTATACAGCAGTATACACTTATGATACAGCGGATTACAGGTCGGAAATGTGGGAATACAGGGATGAGGTGAAATACAGGTGTTCGGAAGCAAGAGATACATGAAAAGGGCCTATACACACACTGATATACACTGATATACATCAGGTGTATACAAAAACGGGAATTGGGTTAAGCACAATAGTAGCAGCGAATTTGGCCCAAAAAGGGCCCAAATTCAATTCTCCTTTACGTTTAAATTATTTAATTGTCTTTTGTTTGTTTTTCTTATCATTAACTCTAATTTTAGAATTGTTAATTAGCTTAATTAGATCCCCCAAAAGATGAGTTATTTTCTTTGTGTTGGTTTAAATACATTTCATGATTTTGTGTTAATTTATTTTATTAAAAAATATATTGGTCAAAACTTTATATTTTCAATTAAGTTAAACGTTTGGTTCTTAAAAAGAGATGTTCTTTAATGCTTTTCATTTAATCACATTTTATTCATTTTAAAATTGTTGTAAGTTAAAGTATTTTTCTCAAATAAACTTTAAAAAATGTTAGTCAAAACCTTTTTTAATATATAATATACACTTACTTAGTCTTTTTCTCAAAAAGGTTAGTCAATTAATTTAAAATGATTTTCATGCTTTAAATGGGTTTAGATTATTATTTCAAAATGAATAAAATAAATTCTAATTAATCTAGTTTTATTAATTTTATAATAACTTGTTTTCGAGTCGAATGTTTCATTTTGGATCCCTTTCTCTAAAAAAAAAAAAAAAGAAATAAAATGCGTCATTTACTTATTTATTTTCTCAAAAGTAATCAAATATTGTAAGTTATTATTTTTAAATTAAATCATTATTTCCCTAAAATAGTCAAATATATTTTAGTCAAGTCGCAGGTCAACTGTATGTTAGCGGGCACTTCGAATGCTTAAACCCTTCTCGAAGTGTAAATCAAACCCCGAACCCTCTTTGGTATTTTCAAATGATTTTTTCTGTTTAAATCTTTGAAAATTATAAGTTTCTTAATTTCTTTAAAAAATTAAGTGGCGACTCTTTTCTAAGTATGTTTTTAAAATGTTTTATACTTAGAACATTTCAAAAATGTGATTTTTCTAAAGTTAGTAAAATTACGGCACAACAATTAATATCAAAGATACACATCATTCTAATCAAAGCATAAACTTAACGTTTACCGTCCGCGATAAAACTGCGAAACTATCTTTATTCACTTACACTTTGCTGTCAGACCACATTCAAGCAACATTCTGTTCAATAGAGAATTGCAGCAGAACTTTCCTTGTACAAACTGAGCTAGAGCGGTAACAACTTACATATAATGTTGCCAAAATCCCGACAAAGAAAAAAATTTGCTAAGTTGATATCGAATAATCATTACTGACAACTTGAATAGTGCTGATACTTTTAGGTGTTAAATTGTTGGGAGGCAAACTTTTATATTTTTGATAGATAGGAAACGAACCTTGTGTATTGTACATATTTGAATTCTATTAAAGCTTTGAATTCAATAGTGGACATGTGCATAACTCTAAACTTACTGAAAACGGAAAAAATAAGATTTTGGGGAGAAAATTATTTTAATTCCTATCTATACTAGATTTTATTTCACAGTGTTCCCACATGAGTATAAAGATTTTATCACCTTTGCTTTTTTTGGTTATCTAAAATTAAAGAAAAACTTACATTTGTGAGAGCACCATTCGTTTTAATCATTGTATGTATTCTCCATCGACTTCTATGGTGGAGATATGACCAGAACTTTCATGATGCTGAAAAATATTTCGGTCTACAAGATTTGAGAGAGAAGATAGGTTAATAGACAAGAAAAGTGAGTCTTAATAGTCAACTAAGACGACGAATGAGATTTTTCACAAGAATAAATGAATTGCTATAAACATAATGTTGACATATATTAAGATAATATGATTTCTTTTACAAATCTAAACATATTTCCTTGACTTCACAGAAGCAATAGATGATACACACTGGTCAAAAAGATTTAACAGAAAAAGAATAAACTAAAAATGAAAAGATACTAAGGAAAGAGAATAACTTACATCCATCGAAGCACCATTCTTTTTAATCATTACAGGTTCTCCCGATCAACATTTATGGTGGAAATATGAGCAATTTTTGGTCAGTAGCTGTTGTTTGAGCAATAGACGCTCCACACTGCTCGACAAGATATTAAACCAAAGGAAAAGAATTAGCAAAAAAGCAAAGTGAAGTAAACAAAAATAAAAAGCTTCTCAGGGTAAAGAATAACTTACATTTGTCAGAGCACCATTTGTTATAATCATTACATGTATATATGATCAATATATATGATGGGAATTTGAGCAATATTTAGCCAGTATTTCCCCTTGCCAAATTCTAGTAGTGGTGTGAGCAATGGGCAGCGGAAAATAGTTAGTTTAGAGAGGGAAGAGGGTATCCCTTCTACTGAAAGTGATTGGAGCTTAGGGCAATCCAAAATGGTCAGCTGAGAGAGGGAGGAGGGAAGTGCTGATTCGGAAAGTGATTGGAGATTAGGGCAACCAATGATGTGTAGACTTTGAAGCGAAGTGAGGTGCCAAAGATGTAGTGAATGGAGCTCATCATGGTAACTTAAATGTAGCTCAGAAAGAGAGGAGGGAAGCCGCCCTTCTTCCAGCATTGACTGAATTTGAGGTAAATAAGCAGTATAGAGATATTCAAGAGAGGTGAGGCTTTTGAGATCCTGGCTGCTTAATGTTTTCAGATTGCGTATGCTAAGAGTTGTAATAGAGGAAGGCAACTCCCAATGTTCGATGTCTTCTTCACTGGCATCATGTTCGATCTCTTCGTCACTTACATCATGTTCAATCTCTTCGTCTCTGCCATCATGTTCAATATCTTTGTCACTGCCATCATGCTCCATCTCTTCATCACTGGCATCATGTTCAATCTTTTCGGCACTGGCATCGTGTTCGATCTCTTCGGCACTGGCATCATGTTCGATCTCTTCGTCACTGCCATCATGTTCCATCTCATCATCTTTGCCATCATGTTCCATCTCTTTGTCACTGCCATCATGTTCCATCTCTTCCTCTCTGCCATCAGGCTCGATCTCTTCGTCACTGCCATCATTTTCCATCAATTCGTCACTGCCATCATGTTCCATCTCTTTGTCATTTTCATCATTTTGGATCTGTAACATTATGAGTCTCGGTAAAAGCCACTCCTTTCGTCCATTCACAAGTTTCGTGCAATCAATGATCACAAGTTGTTGTAAACTGAAGGGCAATCCTCCTTCAGGGAAGGACTCTATTTCTGAACAATACCACAGTTCCAGTTTCTTAAGAGATGGAAGGAGTTCCTGCATACGTTCTGGCAGGCACTTCAACTTCGAACAGTCCCAAATATTCAAATACGTTATCTGGGTCCCCCCACATGGCACCAAAAGTTTTTCAAGATTCCAACAACTCGTAAAAGAAATTCTTTCAGGGGCAGTAGGAATCATAAACCTAGTAAGGTTGGGGCAACAGGAAACTGTCAATTCGCGTGCTCTTGGGAGCAACTCAGGTGATATATCATCTATACAATCACATTCTTCCAGTGTCAAATCCTCCAGAAGCATATTGCAATAACTCATCTCACCAACTGCCTCCTCCGATTTCAGTTCCTCGCAACAAGATATTCTCATTCTCTTCAAGGTACTGGGTAGTATGCTAAAAGGTAAGGGGGTAAGAGAGTTACAACCAACAATATCTAATTCAACAATCTGCTTCATTCCCTCAAGTTGGGATGTATCCAAATTGAGTTCAGGACATTCTGAAATTCTCAATTTTTTCAGGGAACAAAGATTTTCAGGCAACTTCCCCATCAACTCCGGACAATTTTTAATTGAAAGCTTCTCAAGTTTAGGGAACTCGCCACTTCCTAGTTTGTGCCATTGCTTCCACTCCGGCATATCTTTAAATTTAATCTTCTCAAGAGAGTTAAAAGGCTTTTTGGAGGATGAACTGCCATAGAATTCTTCCGTCACCTCTGTTATTCCATGCATCCCTCTAATGGAAAGGAATTTCAAACAAGGGAGTTGTCCTAGTGCTGGCAAGGAATAACAGTCCTGGCAGTAGCTAAGAGACAATTTCACCAGCTTAAGAAATGAATGATCAGCTAGCCAATTTGGAAATTGTGTCCCTCTATAACCGGTGATTTCGACTTCTTTTATGTTTGTGTGTGGGCGTAGCTCATCAACTATGTCTCTTTCAGTTTGTGAATTGTCAGCAGTACTGCTTTCACTCCACTTCAAATATAACTTGTCAACATGATTCTTCTCCCTCATCTTTGCCTTCACAGCTTCCCTTCTATCAACCACATTTTGCAACTCTAGAATTGATAGAGATCCATACAAGTTATGCAGTTTACCCAAATCTTCCATGCTCAATCCACCAGGACCGCCTAGAAGAAACTTGGCTCCTACTAGCACATGGAGACTTCTCAACTTGCTCAGAGAATTGTAGCTTATGTCAAGATGACGCAAGTTAATCAACTGAGAACTGTAGCTTATGTCAAGATGACGCAAGTTAATCAACTTCTCCATCTGCAGCGGTAGCTCCTCAAGATAATAACAATATGACAAGAGAAGTGTCTCCAAGTTATACAATACACAAATGGAATCTGGCAACTTTTTAATCTTTGTCCAAGAAAGGTCCAAAAATCTCAAGAGCTTTAATTTGATAAACAAGGCATCCGGCAACTCTACAAACGCATAACCTGACAATGATAATGCCCTTAAGGATGTTAGTCTTGTCAATATGTTATGCAGCACCCTCTTGCTTAGATGAAATGAGTAAAAAGTATTGACTGGAAGCAATGTCCTCAGCTGCTCTGATTTGGAGAGTAGTTTCAATTTCTTAAATTCACCATCTGTTCCCATGGAATAGGACATATGCTGACTTTGTTCCAACATATGAGATCCTTCATTCTCTTCCAACCTAATACAAAGTTTTGAAGATGCAATTTGGGCCAAATCATTCACAAGGTCATGCATTAAGAATTTCTCTTCGTCTCTTCCAGAAGACGTTGGAACCATTTCGAATAGTGATCTTGATCTCAACTCAAGAAAGTATTGATTACCTGAACGAAACTGTTGTACAAGACCATTAGCAATCCACAAGTGAATAACTTGATCTTTGCAGAATGGAGAATCTTTGGGATATATTGCACAATAAGCAAAACATTGCTTCAAATGTGCAGGAAGATCATTGTAGCTCAACATTAACGCTGGTAATAAACCATTCAAGCAACTTGGAAGCTCCCAAATTTCACTTCTTAAAATGTCTCCCCACTCATCCACCTCTGATTTGCAGCGTAAAATACCAGCAAGTGCCTTTAGGGCTAAAGGCAACCCTTTGCACTTGTCTGCAATTTTTCTTCCAACCTCTTCGAATTCTGGATGTTCCTCAGGATCCCTGTTTTCTAGTGAATGTCGTTTGAATAAAGCCCAAGAGACTTCACTAGACAGAGTTCCCACGTTGATTGCTCCACTACCCATCATCAAAGCAACATTCTCCTTTCGTGTAGTTACAATGATCTTACTTCCCAAATCTCCATGTACAAAAAGATTTCTCAAGTCATCCCACTCGTTGTAGTTGTCATTCCACACATCATCAAGGACAACAAGAAATTTCTTTCCCTTTAAGCTTTCCTTCAATTTGACTTGTAGCTGATTAAGATTGTAATCAACCGTTAAGTCAATTGCGCCAATTTCTTGAAGTAACCCTTTTGTTATTCTGAAAGCATCATATGCTTCAGAAACACAAAACCAAGCTTTCAAACCAAAATGGTCCTTCACCATTTCATCATTGTAAACGGCTTTAGCAAGTGTTGTCTTACCCACGCCGCCCATTCCAATGATAGGAACTACAGCCAGATTTTTTCCATTTGCATCTTCAGACAATAAACGGACAATCAAATCCTCTATTTCCTTGTGCCTACCAAAGATATCAGAATCATCAACCAAAGAAGTTGAAGGTGTTCTAGTTTCTTGTTTAGTCGAACCAAAATGGTCCTTTAAGCCAAGGTCACCGATTTGCTCTTGCAAATCTTTCAATGTTTCAATAGTGTCTTCCAACTTCTCCTTTATGTTAAGGAAAAAATCATCACTCAAGCACAGGTTAAGGTCACTTACTTGCTGGTTGCTAGTTTCTGCAAGATTTTGATGCTGACCTTCAACCTTAAGTCTCAAAGCCTCATAATTGACCTCTTCGATTAAGTTCTCAGCAGAGTCGACAGCATGTCGAAACTCATTAAGCCACTGGCTCACAAATTGATTTGATGCCTGCTTATTCTCTGCGTCACGTAGCACAGCTTGAAGACCAAGCAAAGTCATTCTCAGCTTCTTTAAGAGACGAACATCATTCTTATGCTTCTGAAACATCTTGAGCAGCTCACCCTGAGGTGCAAGCCTATCAAAGAGAACATTCAAAGCTGAAGAGATAAATGCACCACCAACTGCTAAGCCAACCTCCATTTCTGAAATCTGCAAAGCAAAACACAAAATGATTTTAAGAAATTTGAGAAGATGAATGTTTCTATCTTCAATTACTAACAACTTTACTTTACCTGTTGAATGCTAAGAGTAATTTGCAAACAAGAATGATCACTGATTTCTCTCTCTCTTTTGCTAGTAAATTTGCAAACAACAAGTTGTAACTATGTTTGCTAGTGCCCATTCATTGCTTTCTCAATTGAGTAATTGAGGGTAGTTGGGGGACGTTGTAGAAAATGGGGACCATTTAGACACCAAAGTCTTGTATCAGTTAAACATCAATACAAGGTTCAGTTTGTGCTATTTTGATATTTTTGGCTAATTCAGCCAAATACGTTAAAGTGTGCAACATACTCGCGGATAACATCTCATTTGAACTGCACAAAATGACAAAATTACTTCCATATTTGAATTGCACAAATTACTTTCCTGGGGTGTTTGACAATTAATGAGTCCTGTTTTAAGGCTTGTAGTCCTTATTTGAAAATTAATTATTTGAATTAGTATATATGAATCCTCAATATATCCATTTGATCTCCGACTACTACGATCGTTGGGAGCTGGATACCTTCTTGCATTATGTTAAGGTGGTGGACGAATTTTATCATTGAAAGATGCAACAATGGGAGGATGAACAACAAAATTGAATTTTTCACTTTTGTTAGAGGAAAAGAGTATATGTGAGTCATTTGTGTAGCAATAGAAGTATATGTGAGCTGTTTTTTTAAGGAGAGCCAATGAGCCATATAAACTTTATATTACAAGTTAAAGAAGTATATCAGACCATTTTCTCTTGAAACATGTTGAGCAGGTCAGACACAGGAGCAAGCCTATCAAGTCATTTTTTTCTCCTTTCAAAACTAAGACTTTTCAAACAACAAGAAGACACGATAAATTGAAGCAAACTCATTACTTTCTCAATGTAAATAATTGAAGCAAGGGAAGAAGAGTAATTTATTAGGGATGTAGAAAGGGGGGCCTAGGTGGGGGACTCAAAAATAAAAGAGCTTAAAATGATAGATTTCTACACAGTTCATTATAGCGTTAAAAGGGACCTATCATATTAAAAACGCATAATACATAAACATAGACCCTTAACAGGGCTTCAATGGACAACTATACCCTCCAACTTTGAGTGTGCATAAGTAAAGATTTAAATTGTATAAAATTAAACAAGTATACACACGTGTCCTACATGGCATAATACACGTAGGATGCCACATACGGCACAAAATTGTCATGTAGGGTGCTATGTAGGACGAATGTGTCTATTTGTTCAATTTTATACAAGTTTAAGTGTCTACTTGTGCACACCCAAAGTTAAAAGTCATAATTGCCGGCTAGCGCCAAGTTACGGGTCATGTTTATGTATTATGCCTATTAAAAATATGTTTTCTTTACATTCTTGAAAAATTCTCTCTTTTATTTTAAAAAAAGAAATCATTCTTGAAAATATTATTGATGAATTTTGAATTGAACAGAACTTTTAATTAGATTCCATGTGGTTACCTTTTAAATCAAAATAATCTCTTTTTATAATCCCTCATCATGTGTGATCTTTTTTATTGAACTTACTGCATAGATGCATCGAAAGATTTTAATAAGTTAATATTTGTGTATTCTACAAAGTAGAACCTCTTTGATACTTTTAGTTTGTCCATGATTTATCGAAAATTTAAGATCACAAAATTTAAAAAACATACATATTTTTAATTTAAAATCATAAATTTTAAAAATCTCTTTTTTACTTCTTAAAATTTGTGCTCAAATAAGCTAGAACACTTAAATTGAGCGAAGTTAGTACATCAATTTTGCGATCATGTGCTCTATTATATATATATATATATATATATATATATATATACTTATTGATTGTTAGGTTATTGTGATGTAGTGGAAAAGGACATGAGGCCATGACAACACAAGTTGTGCCAAAAGTAATTGGTAAAATTTAATGGTCACCAATCAACTTACCTACCCCTCTTAATTACACATCAAAACCTAACAAAAATAATGTGAGAATTTTATTTTTTATTTTTAAAAAAAGTAAAAAATTTAAACCTAATTTTTTTCGGATATGTTGTAAAAGTATTTTTGTATCAGTAAAAAAAAATTTGGGGCATATGTAATAAATTTTACAAGAAATTTAGTAAAAAAAAATTTGACCATTAAAATGATAAATCCAAAATTAGCCATTGAATCAAAGAAGCCAAAAAAAATACATGTGAGAACGATCAAATATAGCCCTACATAAATGGTTTTTTCAAAAAAATAAATTTTAAATTGATTTTATTTTAAATTTTTGTTAGAGGAAAATGGTATATCAGACCGTTTTCTCTAGAAAAATAAAATGCATATGTTAATTGTATTATATACTTTATTTAATACTATTTTTATACATAACAAACCATGGCGTTAACGATACGAAATATTAACCACCTACTGTCATTTTTTCTCCTTTCAAAAGTAAGACTTTTCATTCAACAAGACACTACAACAAAAACAACTTTTAGCGGCAATAAGTAGAAACATTAATAAATAGTGCTAAAGTTTTTTCCAACATCAATTAAGTGTCATTAGATCCAATATCACTAAAGGCTTTAGGGACATATACAAAAAGTGTTAATTGCCGCTATAATATATATTTAGCGGCAATTGAGCTATTACCGTTAATTAATTGCCGCTAAAGATAATTTTTGATGCAGTAAGAGAAAAATGATAAATTGAAGCAAATTCATTACTTTCTCAACTAAATAATTGAAGCAAAAGAGGAAGTGTAATTTATTATGCATGGATGTAGAAAGGGGGCTAGGTCGGGGACTAAAAATAAAAGAGCTTAAAATGACATATTTCTACACAGCTCATTATAGTGCTAAAAGGGACCTACCATATCATAAATATGTTTACTTTTCATCTTTGAGAAAATTCTTTTCCTTTTTAAAAGAAATGGAAAAAATAAATTATTCTTAAAAATATTATTGCTGAATTTTGAGTTTAATAGAACTGGATCCCTTGTTTAAATAATACTTGACATTCTGGGAAATCTTCACATTATTTTCCCTACTTTTTCTACTTACTAAATTTTACTGAAATAAAGATAAATGAAGATAGTGCTGGGGAGAACATGTTCTCTGCAACAGTAGGTCATGCATTACAACGTTTGTCTTGTTTTAAATAGTTGACAGTTATAGAAAAGAAAAGCCCAACATCATTTTTTTTTTGGCATAATACATAAACTGGACCCTAAACTTGGCTTCAAATTTTAAGTATGACCTCTAACTTTCATAGTGCACAAGTAGGCACTTTAACTATCCAATTCTTAAACAAAAAACCACGCGAATCCAACAGCCAAATTGTGTGATATACAAACGCTCCTACGTGGCTTATTGAGCCACTCAGTGACTGCCACGTAATTACACGTATTTTATAATTAAAAAAAAGAAGAAATTAAAATACAAAAGGGTAGGGTCATATTTTCTTTTCCCAACCCACCCCTTACCAGCCCCTCCACCCCCAAAAAACAATTGAAATTTATTTTTAAAAAGTATTTTCAACTAAAAAATTTCTTTTTTTCACCCCTACCTCGACCTGCCCCACCCACCCACCCCCTACCAGCCCCCCACCCCCTCAAAAAAAAATTTAAGTTTGTTTTTAAAAAATATTTTAAACTTCAAAATTTTATTTTTTT
>JAJOOO010025211.1:0-10000 GCA_029582685.1 Solanum piurae | reverse complement strand
AATCAATATATCAATGACATGATCATCCCATCAACTTATGGTGGTGGAAATTGCTTAATTTGTCAAAGGAGGCTTGTTGGTGATCTGAAATCTACAAAGATGTCATGTTCTCATATGTTTCATATTAATTGTATTAGAATTTGGCTAGAGAAAAATAATGGTTGTCCATGTTGTGTTGTCAATGATATTGGCTTGGAACAATAAGGTTGAGTTTATTAAATAAGATATTATGTAGTGTTTGTTTGCTTTCTAATTAAACTTGTGTTTTTTCATGTATGTAAGTCAAAAGGTGTATAAAATTACAAAAAAATGAGTTCGAGGGGGTAATAGGACCTTAGTTTAATTAAGGTGTGTCTGAGATTTCGGTCATAGTATAGATGGTACTTGTGCCTTATCCCATTAATAAATTGTTTGAGCTTTTTTGCTTTAATTAGTCGTTCTTTTCGAAGTACGCTAGTGAAATATATGACATATTCTTAGTTGTTGTATAAGTTAGTATCTTAAAGATACATGTATCCTACTTAATTGAATATATCAAAATTTAGTAATATTCATAATATTGCAAAGTAGCGTGTATCAACTTGGATTGGACTTTTTGTTGTTTAGTTAATATAAAACTTAATTATTTATTTTTAATAAAGTAAAGAAAATAATTTATAAGTTGTTAATATTATCTCCTCTCAAAATTTAAATAAATATTATGATAGTCTTATCTAGTAAAAAAAATCATTTTCAAAAGGGAGAGAAATATTGAAAACATCCCCAAATTCGGCTCAAATTGTTAGTTGTATCTTCAAACATTGACGGCCTTAAAAACACCTCTTACGTAATTAATTGAACTTAAATACACCTTCAATCTTGCAACATGAGTGAAATATATATATATATACCCCTAAATTTTCATCAAGTTTAGTTGTTTATGGGTATTTTCAACACTTCTCTCGGTCTTTTATCAAGAGTTTCATGCTCTTACAAGAGTTTGAGACCACTTGATATGTCATGTGGTAGATTAGGGGTATATCTAAGTTACTAGCCAAATACTTGGGTATTTTTAAGAATGTCAATAATTCAGAGACGAAACTAATAATTTGCGTCATGTTCAGGGTGTTTTCAATATTCTCTCTTCAAAATATATGAATCCTTGGATTGGATTCTTTTGGTAATTAGTTAATTTATAAGCTTATTTATTTATTTTTGGGATAAGACACAAGTACCCCCTAGACTATGACCGAAATCCCAGAGACACACCTAAACTTAATTAGGGTCTTATTACCCCCCTAAACTAATTTAAAATGGAATAAATACATCGTAAATGCCGGTGTGGCATAGAGAGTGTGCACACTCTTTTGAAGGCAACTGATGAGTGCACAAATTGGACACATGTCATTTTTTAATTGGCAACTTTATAATCAGTTATCATACATATTTATTGATATTAAAACTTATATATATTTAATTATTTTTATTTATTTCTTTGTAAAATATTTATTTTAATTTCTTTCTCACTTTAAACCTTTTTAAATTAATTTATCATCTTTTCACTTTCAATCATTTTTTTTTTTAAAATGTGTATTTTTATAAAATAATTAAAAAGTATCCTTTAATTTTAACGTTTTTATTTTTTTATATTTTATTTGATCCTCTTCACTTATTTTGATATCTGTTCGAGATTTACTTATTATAAATACAAGACATTTTGAATTAAATTTGAAATCAAATCAAAACAAAAGACAAAGAAAATAAAAAGAGTAAATAAAATCAATAGAAAAATAAAAGAAAACAAAACAATGAATGAAGGTAAAAAAGAAAAAAAAGTTTCGATACAAGGTAAAAAAATGTGTATTAACTTAATTTAAATACAAGATAAAGAAAATAAGAATAATTTTTTTAAATTTTTTTTTTTTTAAAAGAAATAATTTTATTTTTAAAAAAATATTTACACACGTGGCAGACGAGTGTGTACAAAGACAACCAACTTGGGTGGTTGAAGGTATCACGTCAGCACAAAAGGTGCAAAAAATATGGAAAAAAATGAGTTCAAAGGGTAATAGGACCTTAGTTAAGTATAGGTGTGTCTCTGTGATTTCGGTCATAATCTAGAAGGGTACTTATGTCTTATCCCTTTATTTTTAATAGTAAGGAAAATAATTTATGACTTGTTGATTCTAATTCGTAATATCATCTTATTCCAAAATTTTAATAAATACTATGATAATCTTATCCATTAAAAAATCATTTTCAAAGAGTAGAGTACACGATCCGTGAGCTCTTTGGTATTTGTATAAATAACTCATATCCCTTTCTATCCCAAAATAAAAATAAAAGTTTTATTGTTAATTGATCCAAAAGTGGCAACCTTTCAATAAAGAAAAATAATGAAGGAATTAGTTCTTAATAAAATTTCTCAATCGGCTACATAAATAAGAAAAAAATATTCTTTACCCCATAATAAGAACATGATCAATATCTTTTTTCGAGGTTACTTAAAGTCCAAGATATTTTCAAACATATCACAAGTCCATGATTACAATAAACTGTTTTCTTCGTAGTATGATCATCTTCTTCCATACGATGATTGGTCAAGTTAATTGATCACATTCTGTGCTATAATTTTGTGCAAGAAAAAAACTGACAATAAGGAAAAGGGAGAAAACAAAAATTAAAATAATAGATGAAGAAGAATAAGTTTGAATTTTACCTTTTCTCGAAGGAAAATTATTCCTTCAAAGATTCAACTTTTAGGTTTTAAGAGCTAAGATTTAAGATGAATCATGAAAAAGATAAGAAATTGGGTCGCCATTTTCGAATGATTGAGGTTGTTAGGGAAAAGAGGAAAATTGGGTTCTTTGAAGGTGAAGATTGTTCTTCAAATGGATATTGGCTCGCTCCCGGTCAGACATTACCATTGGAGGGACAAAATGGATTTAATGCATATATTTTTTAAACATGACCAATATCGTTATTCGGGGTTACTTGAAGTCCAAGATATTTTCAAACATACCACAAGTTCATGATTACAATAAATTGTTTTCTTCGTAGTATGATCATCTTCTTCCATACAATGATTGGTCAAGTTAATTGATCACATTATGTGCTATAATTTTGTGCAAGAAAAAAACTGGCAATAAGGAAAAGGGAGAAAACCAAAATTAAAATAATAGATGAAGAAGAATAAGTTTGAATTTTACCTTTTCTCGAAGAATAGAATCATGAAAAAGATAAGAAATTGGGTCGCCATTTTCGGATGATTAAGGTGGTAAGGGAAAAGAGGTAAGGGTTCTTTGAAGGTGAAGATTGTTCTTCAAATGGATATTGGGTCGCTCCCGGTCAGATATTACCGTTGGAGGGACAAATGGATTTAATACATATATTTTTAAAATTTTAAAAGGTAAACTAGATGATTAACATGTCAACGAAAGCTATTTCCACACGCGTTGGGTTGGTGTTGGAAGAGTTGAAAAATATCACTTGAAAGATGTTAAGGGTATATTTAAACGCTTATGTAGTTTAAGTGCTAAAGTAATTTGTGCTGCCAAGTTCATGTAACATCTCGTACTTCGAAAAGTCAACTAGAGATTCGTACAAGTAGAACTTCGGTTTTTAGTTTTGGGTCAACTTCAAACGACAATAAATTTCAACACATAAAGAGTTAGGTGGCCCATGAGGTATCAAGTCGAAGGTTTTTGAGTCCTCTTTCCACCACCGCCGAGTTTGCTAAATTCCGAGCTCGAATGAAAGAGTTAGACCCGTTTGAGTGCAGCCTCTCTAGTAAAGACATTTCATCCGATTTAAGGAAGGGTATTTTATTTTATTTTCCTTACCCTCACTAGGCCTAAACATTTTCTCACCCAAAAAGGGGTCTAACCTGATTGAGATCAATTTTCATTCATTCCTAAACGCTTAGGGTTGAGAGAGGGGTTTCAAGAAGAGAAAAAGAACAAGGTTTCAAGCGTTCATTGATGGTTTAAGGATTTTCGCCAAGAACTTAGTTCTTTCGAGGTATGTAAGTGTCTCATAGTGTTGAGTTTGTTCACCCACACGCCACACATGTCATTCTTCCATGAATTCGTTCTTGAAATCGTTGTATTGAGATTCTTGACGAAGTTCTTGAGGTTTTAGCTTAATTCCTTAAGGATGGAGTCTTGTTGAGTTCTTGAGGTGAGGGTTTTGCGAATGTGTGGCGATTCTTGATAGAATTTGAGTGTGTTTTTTATTATTTGTGTTGGGTTTATGAATAAAAGGGAGTTTGGAAGAAACCAATCGATTCTAGATGAGTTAGGACCAAAAATTGAGAAGAAAATTTGTTTGATTTTCTAGGCTCGGAGCTGGAGCGACGCACCCCCATAGCACCAGGAGCGCCAGCAGTGCGCCCCAAAGTACTTCCAGTACTTTGAGGCCTGGTGCGACGCGCCACTGATGCGCCAAGGGCGTCAGCCCCTTTCGTCTCTGTTCTTCGTCCCGTATGCGCCTTTTCAAATCATGTATTCACTCTCTTCTTATTACTAACTATCTAAGCCTTCATTAATCATTGAGAGATACTATATATCCTAATCATAGCTCTCAAATTCACATTTTCAAATTAAGGTAAAGTTAAGAGGAAAGTTCAAGAAAGTCCTTTTTAGTCATTTTGAGAAGTCTTTTACACTTATCTATAATTTGTTTTAAGACTTGAGTAAATGAGTATGAGAATGAGGAGAGTTGACTTTCATGTCTCAAAATGAGTATAAGGGAACTAAGTATTCCCGAGTATGTAATACTTTTACATTTAAATGAAAGAAACACCGATTTCTAAATGAGTTTATGAGGAGTCTTGAGCATCACCAATTTTAAGAGGATCTTTTGAGTAATTATCTCAAATTGAGGAAGAGTTATGTTTTAATATAAGAGCATGAGTTATATATATTATTGGGAGTAGTATTGAGCATCGATATGGGGATGAGTTTGGACAACGCAAAATCCTCTTAAATCATGTATGCCAACATGGGCAAAGGGTCATACTTTTTAGATGATTCCTTATTTCTTTTAAGCATAACTTAGTGGATCCACTTATTTGAGGAGTTCTATACCCCCAGTAAGGTATTGGACATTTCTGGCAGCGTGGGCGAGACGTTGTATCATCACGTAGTTCATAGTGATGGTTGTCAGTTAGAGAATCTCCCAAATAAGAGTAAAGAGTTTATTTATTGTATTTTTATACATATTTAGTTGATATGTACTATTTTAAAAGCTTTATATATTGCATCTTTTATTGTTTCTTTCACATTTGAGTTGAGATGAGGTGAGTATGTCTTCCCACAGTATCAGTTCAATTATCTACTACTTTCAGTTTTCCCCTTACATGCTCATACATTTAAAGTACTTATGTCATTCAATCTGCATCTTTTCATGATGCAAATACAAATGTCCAGAGTCATCAACAGGCTTTGTTGATCCCATTGCATTCCAGCTAGCTTTGGTGAGCCTCCTTACTTTTCGGAGGGTTTCACATTATGATTTTGTTATTAGATTGTTGGGGGTCTTGTCCCGACATCCAGCGTATTATTTATAGGCTTCATAGACTGTAGTAATTGATGAGTCTTTCATCATTTCTTTTGTAATGTTTGAGACTTTGAGTTGATCACTTATAATTAATTAAGTATTTCCAAATACGCATTGAGTTAAGTTCAATTGATACATTTTGAGTTAAATCGTTTAAGTTGAGGTTTTTGTTTTACTTGAGTAACACTTCCGCTGAGTAATGAGCTAGATAAAGGGTTCGGTTGGAGACCAACAATGATTCTCGAGTGTCGGCAACGTTCAGGGTGTAGGCTCAGGGCGTGACAAGTTAGAGATTTTTTATGTGTTTTCTCTTTATACTATGTACTGCAAAACAAAGGTATAATGTTGCATTGATTGAGCCTGATAGAAAGATAAAAATTGGATACCTTTTAATTATTTGGTCCAACTATGCAAATTCTCAACAAAAAAAAAAAATCCAAGGTAAAAATCTTGATTTCCTTAATGAAAATAGTAAGAGAAAATAATCAATATGCAAAACTTGAGGTGTTCACTAATATAAGCAATATATAGGAAAAGAAGAAAAGTTTAGATGATACCCCAATTTGTAAATTACACATTTCCCAACTAAGTTAGCGTTTGATCATAGATTTCTAAATATTCTTGGCAAATATTATTTGGGTGAAAATTTGGGTGAAATTTCACCATGTGTTTGGCCATAGTATTTGGGAAATATACTTTCACTTTTTTAGAAAAATATGATTTATACCCATAAGTTTTAAAAACTATCAAAACTAACCATAAGTTTGTATTACAAGTCAATTGAATCTTCGTTGCAACAATAACAAATAGTGTCCATGACACTAGTGCAATGTGATAGTTTGGAGTGATTGCAACAAGCATCATTCCATACATCGTGAAGTAGACAAAGCACATGACTTTGTTACCCTGAGCCGATTGTTCATCATTTTCATCAACAACCATATCATCATTTAATATTCACTGAATATTTCATCACTACTTTGGTGTTAACGTGAAAAATTATGTAATACGACACAAACAACTACTATAGAGGGTGTTTTTGTAAAAGATAAAAGTTTGGGATAAAATTTCAATTTTAAAAGATCCCAAATAATGAGATTTGGCCCAAATACTAGAAAAAAACTAGTATTTGGAAATTTGGGATATTTGCCAAAAATATTTGCGAAATAATGGTAAATTGTATGGACAAATACTATTTGCCAAATTTTTTCCCAAATATTATTTGGGAAATCTATGGCCAAACGGGCCCTAATATAGAAGTCAAATTATCCCATGGAAAAATTCATTAGAATCCCCATAATGTTCTTGTTTTTACACCCAAAGTGTCATTTCTAAAATAAATAGAAAGAAAATAGAAAAATCCTTATTTTAGACAAAACATATGATACATTATACATCATTGTCTATTCCGAGAAGAATAGTTAATCAATTATGAAAATAAATAAATAAATACTATTGCTCAGAAAAAATATACTTCATATATAGAACATGTCAAATAAATGTTTAGACCAACTACTATAATTGAAAAGAGAAGAAGATGCAAGAAAAGAACTCAAGGGAAATGGAATAGGTCCAAACTGTTAAAATTGGAGATTAACTCATTTGAT
Source organism: Solanum piurae (assembly GCA_029582685.1). Taxonomy (NCBI): domain Eukaryota; kingdom Viridiplantae; phylum Streptophyta; class Magnoliopsida; order Solanales; family Solanaceae; genus Solanum; species Solanum piurae. Next base: position 2,855 of record JAJOOO010025211.1, on the reverse strand, counting down.
TCTAAGCTTATGTTCATCTATCAAAACTAAGAGCAAACTTATATCAAATTATAATGAAAGGAGTTTATCTCGATTGAATATAACAAAAGGGATATATTTAAGGGAAAAATGACAAATATTCTCCCGAACTATCATAAATGGTGCAGATGCCCTCCATCTTATTTTTGAGATATTGGTGCCCCTGTCGTAAAAAAACTAGAGGATATATGCCCTTGACTCTAACGGAAGACTAAATAAGGACACGTGGCACAATCTTATCTATCGATTCGATATTTAATATATAAATATCAGGTCGGTGGATAAGATTATGACACGTGTATGTCCGTTAATATATAGGGTATATATGCTCTAGTTTTTTAACGGTAGGGGCATCAATGTCCCAAAAATATGACGGAGGGTATCTACATATGATTTACGATAGTTTAGGGATATATTTTTGTTTTTTTTCCTATATTTAAATTATTTATGATGATACAAAGGATATTTGACCCTTTTTCGATATTATAATCGTTTAAAATTAAAGAGTATGAGATTGAAAATACACATAGGAGTATAATATAAGGAGTGAAAGTGTTAATGTACCAAACTTTAGGCTTAATTTTCTGAAACCTAATGTATAAGAAGATTCCTGATCCTGACAGCTAAGCGTTTACCTTAGCTGCCTTAAATTCCTTCTTACAATTGGTCCTTTTTATTATCCTATCTGTTCACATTTTACAAAAAAAAAAACTTGGAGCAACCCCCATCACCAATCTCTGGTAAAAATTTGATCTTTTCTTCTGCTTCTCATATCTGTTTAAGTTTTAGTGTTTGGGTTATCACAGATTGTTATTTTATTGCCAAAGATTGTAACTTTTTCTTGTTTTTGGTTCCTAAAGATTGTAACTTTTTTTTCTATGAGTTGTTTTCCATTAAAATCTTGCAAACCCCATTAGTCCCTTTACCCAATCTTTCTATTTTTCCAAAGATTTGTAACTTTTTCTTGTTTTTGGTTACTAAAAATTCCAACTTCTATTTTTCTATTGGTTGTTTTCTGTCAAAATCTTGCAAACCCCATCAGTCCCTTTATCAATCTCTTTCAAAGATCTGTAACTTTTTCTTGTTTTTTGTTCATAAAGATTCTAACTTTGCTTTTTCTATGGATTGTTTTCACTAAAATTTTGCAAAACCCATCAGTTCATTTACCAATCTCTTTTGGGTTTTCAAAGATTTGTAACTTTTTCTTGTTTTGGTTGATAAAGATTCTATGGTTGTTCCCTTCATTAAAATCTTGCAAACCCCATTAGTCCCTTGACCAATCTCTTTTGGTTTTCAAAGATTTTGTTACTTTTACTTGTTTTGGTTGATAAAGATTCTAACTTTTTTTTTCTATGGGTTGTTTTCCATTGAAATCTTGAAAACCCCATCAGTCCCTTTACCAATCTGTGCTAGAATTTTGCCAAAATTTGTAACTTTTTCTTGTTTTGGTTGATAAAGATTTGATTTTTCTCTTTTTTTTCAAGAATGGGAAGTCACAGGAACAGTTGGGCAGATCAATGGGGCAGCCAAAACGACGTCGTAGATGAAGATTATGGGAGCAAAGGAAAAAACGGCGGCGGTGGTAAGAAGATGGAGAAGGTGACGGCGGTGGCATCGGCGAGTTTTGGGAAGGCGAAATCAGCGGCGGCGGTGGGGGCTGACAAGGCGAAGGCTGCGGCGGTGGTGGGTGCAAAAAAGGTCAAGAGTGGAACTTCATTGGGGTTTAAATGGATTAAGGACAAGTGCCAGAAAAAGTAATTTTGTGTTTTACATTTGAATCATTGAAATGTTTAGTTATATGTATACAGATTGTTTTGATTAATGAAATCTGAATATTTGAATTCTTTTTAATTTCTTGCACTTGTTCTGATTAGATATGGTATAGTCCAAATTTAACTTACGCCTTTGGATAAAAAAAAAGGTTTGGAGATCGCAATAACAATAAAAGGTATTACTAACTAAATCATGTAGTATTTGATTTGATGGTAGTATATATCAGTGTGTTGGCTGTAGTATAGCTTTACTCATATGGTCCTATTGGCTCTTGCTATTTGATATCATTTATGATTTACTATATTTATTTAAGTGATTGCATCTTATTGTAATTGTTACCGTTCCATTTATATGTAGTTGTTATTGCTTTGGTATTCGTTGTCATATGAATAAGAATATTGATTTTTTATTATCTATGTCAAAGGAGGGAGGGAGGGGGTGGGGGATAATGCTTAGGCATAATACATAAATTGAATCCTAAACTTGACTTTAAATTTTAAGTATGACCTCTAACTTTCATAATGTACAAGTAGGCACTTTAACTATCTAATTCTTAAACAAAAAAAACACGCGAATCCAACAGTCAAATTGTGTGATATACAAACGCTCCTACGTGGCTTTATTGAGCCACTCAGTGGCTGCCACGTAATTAAAAAATTACATGTATTTTATAATTAAAAAAAAAAAAAATTAAAATACAAAAGGGTAGGGTCGTATTTTCTTTTCCCAATTTGCTCGATTTTCAATCAACATCAGCGGAGCCCTAGCCCTAATTTCTTTGCAAATCAAAGTAAAATTGTGAAGATTTGTGGTCAAAGTTCTTATCTTTTGGATGTTTATGTGTTGTTCTTCCTCAATTTAGTCTGGTTATGTTAATTTTTACTTTTTGAAAGTTTATTTTTGGTAGAAGCTGTCACCATGAATGTAAATTCACTTTTTTTATACCTGAATTATTTGCAGACCAAGAAATCTTCATTATAGCTCTTTTTACACAATGACCAAAAAAATTAGAAGCTATTACATAAAAAACGACCAGAAATTGTGCACAAAAAGAGAAAAAAAAC